>JARHVA010002221.1:1462500-1697500 GCA_037957365.1 Torreya grandis | reverse complement strand
GCCCCCAATGTCCATATAACATGAGTAAAGGGAAAGGCCAACATCTAAAATATGATCATCCATATTTTTGAAGAGACAATATAATCCTATGATCTCATCTAAAGGATGATCATAGATATCTGCCCACTCAAAATCTGGTACAAGAAAATGATGGTACTACCAAGGATCAAGTATAGGTGAAATATCTATCACTGTAGTATTTGTGATGCTTGAAATATGTATAATATGACTCTGAGGTTATGAATTACCAATAGAAGGAATAGAGGTTCTTGGGACACATCTTTGTGTACTATGTGTTTTTTGGAATAAAATAATATGAATATGTTTAGGTGCTATGGATATCTGAATATGGTGCATAGAAGATGAGGATTTCATGGAACCCATTATCTGTATTTGATGTAAGGGTATCTCAAGTATTGGCCACCTATTAAATAGGATTGCTTGTTTCTTACCCTTTTGTGGTGGATTATCCTTAACAGGTTTGATAATTAACAATTTGAGTATGAATTTCTCTTGTTCAAGAGGATGCTTATATGAAATACCAAAAATTATAATTACCTAATTGGCATGAATGTACTTAACACACCTATGCACTATAGAAATTATTGCTTGAAGAGTATGTATCCAAAGTCATCCCAATAACATGTCAAAGACATCCGTATAAGGTATAACTAATAAAGTAGTAACCACATGTGTGAGACTTGCTTATAAAGGTAGACCAATCTTACCAAGAACCTTCTAGGATGTCCCATCAAATGCTCTAACTGATCTAGTAGAACATGTAAATCATGATGAGTATAACCTAAATGTGTAAGTAATGTCATGGTGAAAACATTTTTGGTTGCACCTTTATCAATCATAACACATTGTATGGGGTGTTTATCAAGATATGAATGAATTGAGAATGAAGATCAGATTCATCATCCTTAATTTCACTATCATCAAAGGAAATAAATAAGGTTCACCAGATATTTAACCCTAATTTAAATGTGGATCCTACTTGGGTATATAGGGTTAAGGATATAGAAATGATAGGGCATAAATATGAATATTAGATCTAAAACAGGCTAATTAAATGCTAAACTCAAATGTACCATATGTTGAATTTATTAAACTAAGATAAGCTATAAATGGAAGGTACAACTATCTTAGATATATAAAAATGATACAAAAGTGATGTACTTGGTTCTGATGCTTGTAGATCTAGATTTAGTACAATCTAAAATCAAGTGAGAAGATAGTTCTAGAACAAATGTTAAATTCTAGATCTGGTGTCTCTGGCTCTCCAACCAATTGCATCTGCTTGGGATGGTTACATTGATGTTATTATCTAGGTTTGATGATAGTGTCCTATAAAGAATATCAGTTGAAATAGGATGTAAACACATAGATGCTTCTAGGTTTGGATTCTTATTTACTATGGTGCATTTAGACCTGGGTCAAGGACTATCACTCCTATTGAAATGACAAAACCCTAGCTTTCCATCTTCAATGTGACCTTAGGAAAAAATGAGTTAGTGGGCATTCGATGTCGAGTTGACCTGTAATGACCCCACTATTAAAGGGAACTACCTACATAGCCATTACTCTATAAGAGGGCCTTAGACTCATGTAGCTCTCCTTTATGTGTTGGCTTGTGTGTGAATCATGCAATGTATAAAGCAAGTATAATAATGACCTAGCTTGTAACTTGAAAAAATAAGACTTTATGACTGATCCTTTTAGAACTTTAGACCTGTAGGTAGGATGTTCCTTTGAATTATATCATAATAGGGTAAAATAGGAAAGATTTTAATAACTTGAGTGCTTATTGAATGTTCTTTTAGTCTGATTACTAGGTGTCCCTGGGTGAGGAATGAATGAGGATTGATATTGTATTTATGTCAATCTTATTGGGAGATAACTCACATTAAATCACTTAGGTGACCATTGTAATATTTTTCATTTGAAAATTATATGACTTTAGGGCACTAGACACTTGCATCAAGATAAGATAATCATGTCACCACTACTATATGTCATGGACACTAGGAGTAACAAAATAAGTATAGGATTAGAAATTGCAGAGGTGTAAGATAAGTACATTTTAAGCATTCTGGGCAAGATAGGGTGTCTATGTCATCAATATAAGGCTAATCAAACTAAGATATAGGCCAAGGGGCACAAGATAGAGTAGATGCAAGGCTTGTATAATCAAGCCATGTGTAGAACTAAGAGGAAAAACCAAGGTGTGAGTTTGCCAAGTGTACAAGATTGAGGTACTACATAATCACAAAGCATCATCTATAGTATGTTTCCCATAATTTTGGGGTGTCCATTTTAACCATGATTAGAATTGAAGGGATAATTGAATCGTTGATACTCATGAAAGGGCATGTTAGGCAAAGGTTCAAGGGTGGGTGTTTTAAAAATACCATGCTTTTATAATTGTTCAAAATTTCAAGGATTAGTGTCTCCCTAAATTTTATATAGCACTTTTGTGGGGAAATTTGATACACTACCATGCAAAAGAGGCAGTGGCTCTCATGTGATGTGTCTAAGGTCATCCAAGTAAAATATTATTAGATAGAGAAAAATAAAAACCATGAATTTAACTCTAACTATGATGGGAAGAACCATGATGGGGAGACAAACATAATTGAGAGGAGACATGTATTACATCAAAGCTTTAGCACGTACTTTGGGTAGATTTAAGATTACATTCAAAGTATCTAAGAGTTTTAATAAAGTCAAGGTAAGTGACATAAGTGCATGACCCTTTATCAATTAAAACATGTTTGACTTGAATATCACCCATTTTAACACCAATAAATAAAGGAGGTTCATCTACACGTAATAATATTTCATCAAACATCATATAAGCTATAGGAAATTTATGTGAAAGAGAAACATCTAAAATTTTGTCAACTTGTATGGACATTTTTCACACTATTGGAGAATACTATCCTTACACCCATAAAATGTGCCTTCTTATACTACAAGTTGGGGTTGGGGGATATTCATTTCAATTAAGAGTTGTATTAAGTGATTATGATGATGAGGAAAAGTCCTCATGAGTTTAAGGAAAAAACTGAGAGGGAAGGCAAGAGAGTTTTATGATGGGATCCCACTCATCATAACCTGAGGGTATTGAACTAGACTAAGTTGACAATGCATAATATTAAATTAATTTAGTTGGTGGAAGAGTTAAAGTACATTTAAAAGGATATTAACTATGTTGTTTTTATTTGATGATGTAATTTGATTTTGTGGATTAAATTGCATTGATATGTGTTATTCCCAAAATCCTTCACTTGTTTTTGTTGACAACATGTCGACCATTTTGGTCCTGCAGACCAAAACACTCTCTTTCTTTCTCAAAAAATGTTCTGAGTAAAGTTTTTCAAATACTCAAGCCTTTTCAGCTAAGGAAATCGCAGGTTCAATAGGCGGGCTTTCTCAAAGGGAAGTTCAAAACACTTAGGGCATTTCCTAAGTGTTTTGAGGATGGTTCAACGCTGAGGTTCAATTAAAATCATTCAATGGTGGGGTTCAAAGAATTGAAATGAACCATTGAACCGTTAAACCTTTGAACCTTTCAACGAGTTCAAAGGTTTAAAGAGTTTAAAGTTCAAGTGAAAGCTTTGAGTGAATGGTTCAAGTGAAAGATTCTAGAAAGAGGTTCAACTGAATGGTTCAAAGAATTGGTTCAACGACACCTTGAACGCATAAAAAAAAACTAAGTGAATGCAGCTCTTTACAAAACATTAAATCACCGAACCGTTGAACCATTGAACCGAAAGAGTTCAAGGTTCAAGGTTCAAAGTGGTTCAAGTGACCGATGACATCCCTGCAGATGTCAAATTTAGGATGATGGAATAACCATTGATTTTCAAAAGAGCACATACCTGGGAACAAACTCAGTGACTAGCCAAGAAAGGAGCCAAAGGAGCTAGCTAAAAGCGAGAAGATAGCCCCAAGAGCTCAAATCACCAAGAAGAGACAAACTGTAGCAAGGAAAGAGGGAACGATATAGAAAATCCAAGAATATTTGTAGAAGAGTTATTCCAGTAGGTGGAACAGTCCACCAGGTGGACCTCAGAGAGTGCAAACATTCAATGGTGTGGCCTATTTTTCTTCATTGAGTAAAGGCGAATTGACAGTCGTGTAAGCATCATAAAGAAGACCAGGCAACCCATGCTTAGCAGGAGACATTTGAGATGAGTTAGAATGCCAAAGTTAAGGCTGATAACATGTTCTAGCATGGCCCCTTCATAGAATTTCAAATGCATTCAATGCAGCATTCAATGAAAACAAATGCCCAAGTCTTTCTTTGGATGCTATATATTGTAATCTCTCATTTTTAATAGGAGATCTCTATGTTATTAGAAGTGAAGCTCTGCCCAAATTAAAAGGCATTCCTGAGACTTTAAGCTCAAATTGTTAATCATATTTAATCAAGTGAATGAGAAAGCAAGTGACCTTTCAGACTTTGTGTTGAAATAGCTTGTGTTATCTAAGAAATCATTCTTATGTCTTTTTCCTAAATACAGTCTTGTTCATTTGATCAAATAAGTAGAATAAGTGGAAATAAATTGGAAGATGTCGTGAAGCCGATTATGGGAGACTTTGTGCTACCATAATTGTCTTTAGTCTGTGTTTTGTGTAAAGGATATTGGAGAGACTTTGAGCTCCCCTTATACTTCGTAATCCTTCACTTTGTTGTAGTTTTCGGTGGAGACTTTGTGCTGCACTTCAAACCACTGTGTTACTTTGTCCTAATCAGTAGGAGAAACAATGAAAGACTTTGTGTTTTCGTGGGTTTCTTGTGGATCTAGTTACTACCCATGAAGGAATCCTATTGTTTGCTGAATATCATTTCTAAAAGAAGAGAAGTGCCTTCAATAATTACACCAAAATTCTCCTTTATTTTGTGAACATCATCTCTAAAAAAAGAGAGATGGATGGTATGATTTCACCCCTGAGTCTATTTTTAGCTTATATTAGTATATTATAGTTTATAGGGAACCTCCCCTTGCTGAGAGGAGAGATTTATCTCAATCTGTTGTGGTCACCACACCCATTTTGCCACATAAATCTCCTTGTGTTGTGGTTTATGTACCCATTTTATCGTCAGTCAGTTGATGACAAAATATTCACCCAACAATATGTTTGGTGTATTTTGGTGCATAACTACAAATTACTTGTATCAAGCTGGTTGATGTAGTTGTAACAAAAGAAAGAATAGAAACATATTGTATCGAGTTGGTTGATGTAATTACAATAGAATAAGAAATAGATATATACTACATAAAGTTGGTCGATGTAGTTTGTTTAGATTCATTAATAACATACTGTATCGAACTAGTCGATATAGTTGGTTTGGATCATATTGATTATATTGGGTTGGTTGATGCAACAAAAATAGAAGGATAAAATGTAATAGATTATATTGGGTTAGTTGATATAATTGGGAAGTGATTGTCATATTGGATCAAAGTGGTCAATATAATTTGAACTATTAGAAGTGTGGGTGACTATATCATATTCATAACGCAATCACAAGAGATGAGTTGGTATTGACTTTTGTATGCTCAACATCTGTAAAATGAGATGTGGATGTGTCTTGCATAGTTTTGTAAGTGCAAAAATTATTGTAACTAGAATGTGGATAAGGATCTATGTAATATATTACATGCCTCATTTTGTTCATGTTGACCACATTTTCATTAGTGGATAAAGAATAAGGATCAACTGAGGCTTCCACAACATTATAAGAATGATGTTGGGTAAAAGTGGGTTGATGATTTGGAAGTGGGTCTTTATAAATGGAAAGGTGATCATTAGCCTGATTGAGAGCATCATGCTTAACTTTAGGATCATGAGCTTTAAATACCTTGTCATATGATTATTGACATGCATAGATCATGGTTTCATGATCAATATTGGGACCAAGGAGAAACTCAAGAGCAAAATTCCTAAGTTGCCTACATGCTTCATGAGAATGTCCCCAACTTGCGTGATAACAACAAAAAATTTATGGATTATACCAATGCTTGGTAGGGTGAGTAGGTTCAAGTTATCTTGTTGAAGGTTTAGGAATATGTTTTTTAATTTATACAAGAGAAAGAGGTTTGTGAATGTCAACATTGTTTGTGTATGATGATGAAGAGGGAATAGGTTGGGAGGAAATTTTTCATGAAAGGTTGGGAAAGATTTGCCTTGTTGGAACCTACAAGAAGAATAACATGAATGGTGTTAATATAATAATAAGTGTATACAACACCATCATTTTTATAATGTTTATTTTTATATCTCATGAGCATATAAGTTCTTGAGGTAGGTTGAGAAGGCTCAAATTGTCTTATGAGGAAATATTGGTGTGTAGCTTAATCAAGGGCTCCATCCAAATATTTTAGAGAGAGATTCTTGACTCTATGTTGGATTTTAGGGTGAATAGAATTAATAATCAAATGGAAGAGGTTATATTTTGTCATGTTGTGTTTGGCCTTTTTAGATAAGGCTTTCCAAAGCTTAATGAAAGTTTAGGCAGTTTTAGATTATGCCTATTTACAATTAATGAAATGGGATAAACTATTTTTATGAAGATCATTAGTTTTAAATTCCTAAACCAAAACATTAACTAAGTATTCTAATCTAGGAATAATATTATAATTAAGTTGATTGTACCAATCTAAGGCATCACCTGAAGAGGTTTTGACTAGAAACTTGGTAGCAACGAAGGTATTTAGTTTAATCCAATTTTTGTAAAGATTACCAAAATATTTTCAATGCAAATTAAGATCTATATGTCCATTATAACTAATATTAGGAGTGATACCTCCTATGTCTTTATTTTCAATTTGAGGAATTAATTGTTCATTTTGAAGATGCTTGATAGCTTTATTAAGAAGTGGGGGTTGAGGAATAAGATTACCATCTGCATCTCTGGGGGGGCGCATTTGGATTTTGCATTCTTCGTTGATTGTATTCAGAATGACTTTGTAGTTTCAAAAGTTGATTTTGCATTTACATTATTTGATTTTCACTATTAATTTATAAGGTATCCATTTGATTCATGGTTTACAACAAAATTTTATTAGTATTAATAGTTTGTTGACTAGTAGAGGCAACTTTAGATGCACTAGTGGTTACATTAACATGAGTATTAATATGATCACTTTGAATAGGCCCACTAGAGGAAATACATAACATAGTAGTGGCTATAGTAGAAGAAGAAGGAAGAAAAGAAGTCAGATATAGACTTGCCCCAAATCCTGTCAGAATGGTGTGTGTAGGTGAAGAGGAGCATCTTATTTGAGGTCGCATTATGAAGTTATAAATGACCATAGGATGATTTCCCCTATGTTGAGGGTTTTCATTGATGAAAAAGATCATTTTGACAGTATACTCATGATCACTCTCACCTCGATTATAGGCATGTGAGGAGGATAGTTAAAAGGATCTTGAGGTTGGGAAGTAGAGAAGGAATTATAGTCTATTGTTCTAGTGGTTACATGGATATGTCTTTCATCTTGGTCATTGATAATATTAAAATGAGATTTCAGAACTTTATGAGAGTTAGTTAAATCCATCATATTGTGTTGTGTTCTCTATTTAGAATCATCAAAGATGTATTGCATGATGAATGGTTAAAGTTGAATTTGGCTAGCCAAATAATATAAAATACAAAAAAGTAATTGTATCAACCAACTTAATAAAGTAAAGGAATTGAAACTATATTGAATAATTCAATGTAGTTTGTTAATCAATGCATGTTAAGATACAGAGTGTATTAAACAATATGATGTAGTTTGGTATAAAAGTTAAGATATAATTTAGAAGTGAACTATATCAAACTATTTGACGTAGTTATATAGGTGGGAGAGGAGAAACATGTTATTGAGTTGGTTGATATGGTTTATTCTAAGGAGATTACCAA
This sequence comes from Torreya grandis, assembly GCA_037957365.1. Classification (NCBI taxonomy): domain Eukaryota; kingdom Viridiplantae; phylum Streptophyta; class Pinopsida; order Cupressales; family Taxaceae; genus Torreya; species Torreya grandis. Next base: position 1,689,579 of record JARHVA010002221.1, on the reverse strand, counting down.
TGAAAGGAAACAAACCAAGTCAATCTATTCAATGCAATTTTTAGGATAAAAGTCTAAGAAAAACATGTGGATGTGAATTATATCAAGTTGTTTGATGTAGTTGCATAGGTAAATATATAATATATAGGGTAATAAACTATTTTGAGTTTTTGGATATAGTCAAGGATGCAAACATAGAAGACTGTATTGAGATGGTTGATGCCCTGTGTAAACATAAGACATTGTATAGATTTGGTTAATGCAGTCTATAAACACAAGTAACTATATCGATGTTAGATGTAGTTACTAAACACACCACAAAACTATATCGATGTTGGCTAACGTAGTCTACAATACAAAATACAATAGAAAACATCACATTTAAAAATTAATTATTATTGCTAACTATTTTTCTAAAAATAAGATTAGGTAGATGTAATAAAGGACTTGACTAATTTGTAAGTTTTCATAGATATTGGACTGTACATTGGATAGTGTTAACCTAATGTTTCAGATCACTGACTATAAAGTAGGTACATGCCCATAGCCCACTACACCTGGTATCAAGGGTATGTTGAGAGTAATTTATCAGTGTTAACCACTAAAAGTTTCACTACAAAATCAAATGAATGGATGGCTTCCTAAAGTTCAATAAAAAGGCAATCCTAGGCATTTTTGATATACCATAAGAAATGTAGAAACTAAAGTTTGTGTTCAACTCTATATTATGGCTATGATAATTGGGTAAATCCCCTCACATCATGATATCTATAACTAATAAACAAATATTTTAAACATAATATCATGTAGCCTTTCATGACAATAGATATGTAGTTTGAAATTTTTTAGAACACAACTTATAAGGAAAACCAAACATATAGAAAATAAAGTTAGAAAATCAATATAAAAAACTAATTTGAAATATTCAATGAATTAAAATAAATACGCAGTCAACTTGAAATTAAATGTGTGATTATATTTTGTGTTGACCATTTTTTGCCCAACAGGCCAAAAAAATCGGTCCCCTTCTTTCCCTACTGTTCTGAGCCAATTCACATTTAGATTTTGTACAAGTCCAAAAATTTCTACAGACTCTACAAGTTTTCTATGGGCTCTATAGGTTTTCTATGGACTCTACAAAGATTTCTACAGACTTTGTAGGTCCATTTCTACGAACTCTGTAGGCATGGATTTCTACGGACTCGGCAGGCAGAAAACTACAGACTCCGAAGGAAGAGGCAAATTTGACACTTAGGTGCAAAATGGACCATTTCAAGTGCTTGCGAAGGGCAGTTCCATCTCAAGAGCCCTTGCGAAGGGTAGGGAACACTTTCAAGGAGGCCACAGAGAAGAGCCGAAGATGTAAGTTTCTTTCAGAAATTTGTCTAAGGCAAAGGAAGTACCCTTTGGAAGGGTCGTTTCCAATTTTTCTGAAGGGCACTTTTCAAAGGGCAGTCGAAGAAGCAAAGGAAGAAATCCTTTGGATTTTTTGTCTAAAGGAATTCCTTCAGACAAAAAGTTTGAAGGAATTCAAAAGTCATGAAAAAGACCAAGGCAAAAGCAATAGAATGATTTCTTTCAGACTTTTTGTCCGAAGGAATTCCTTCAGACAAAAAGTTTGAAGAAATTCAGGGAAGCTGCAGGAGAAAACCCCAAAGGAAATTCTGAAGGCCAAAGACAAAGCAGCTGAAACAATTCTTGCAAAATTTTTGTCTACGGGAAAATTTTCCCAGGGGATAAAGTTCGCGGGAAAAGGCCTGAAGGATAAACCCACCGAGGAGAAAGAAGACCGCCCGAAGGGTATGTGCCCTTGTAGGGGGCTCTCACCGAGAAAAAGGGACTTTTCTCAAGACGTCAAAGGGTCACCTCCCCTTCGAGGGGATGTAAAACAAGAAATTTGAAGGAAAGGGAGCAACGAAAAAGGTCGAATCAATAAAAAAGTCGAAGAAAGTCCAAGGGGTGACGGGCCTGAGGATGTCAAAGTCAAGCACGGTGAACTAGCTGTTGTAAATTCAAATTCAGTGATGGGTGCACGAACATCAATTTTAAAATGGTGAAATAGCCATTGATTTTCAAAAGCTTAAAGAGCAGCCCAAGGAACTCAGTGACCTGCCAAGAAGATAGCCCCGAAGGCTGAAGGAGCCAGAAAGAGATAAAACCAAGAAGAAGACAAAGTACAAAAATGGACAAGATGGCCCAGGTGGCAAAGGGAAGGTGAGTTATTGCCAGGTGGTCATCAAATGGTGCAAATAGTAAATGATGTGGCTTGCTTTCTCCATTTTACATTTATGAGCAGACAAATCATGTGATATCTCGAAAGAGTAGTCTTGTTTGTGGAAAAGAGGCACGGCCTGTGCTTTCACATTAACGTTTGAATGCCTAAGTCAAGATTGGTGATTACACATCATGGTTCCAACAGGCCTCTTCTAGAAGAATGACATCAATAACAGTGACTTCCTCTTCCCGTTGCTCACAAATGCACATGGGCCAGCTTGTCAAGAGCACCAAAGTGTTTTCTAGAAAGCACCAAGTTCTCTTATCCTCTTTCTATATATTGTAAACTTATCATTTTGAGAAGGATCCATCTCTCAGCCTTAAGGCAAAGCTCTACCCAAAAATATCTCGAGCTTGTAAGGTAGTTTGCTGCCAGTTTTTACCTTGAATCAAGACTTAGCATTTTTACCTCCATCTAGACTTGCACTCACACAGATGTCTATGTTTTCTTTTGTGTTGAGTCATTTTATTTTATGTTTCTCACAGAATGAATCTAGCATGTCTGGTGCATTGTGAAGTTTCCTCTTCTATAGGTCTGCCAGAAGTGTCTATAGCAGGAATATAGGCGCATGTGAATAGGCTGTCAAAGTGTGTCTCATAACACCTTTGATAGTTCTTCCTCCTTGTATCTCTACGAACCCCTGACTCACTGATACAGAAGAGTCTCCCACATTAGATGAAGTGTATGGGAGCTTATTCTTGGTGAAAAGTGTATGTTTAGGCTGGGTGGGTCAACCTTTTTTGGTGTATCACCTTTTTATTTTAGGTTTAGGTTCTCTTTCAGCTTTCTTCTCCCTTTTCATCCCCGCCTTTTTCATTTATTTGTTAGCAGTAGGAATCTAGGACCTAAAAGATACATCAGAGAGAGCTAGCCCTTATCTAGAGACTCTCCCCCCAAGCTTCACTAGTCCCACAGGTGAGAGGGGAGTTTCCATTATTGTGTGTGGAAGGCAAGAGCTCGGCCTCCTGCCCAGGGTGCAATCCACTGCATCAATAGTTTTTGGCACGCCCGGTGGGACCAACTAGGACAAGTTGTGTCCAAAAAGTTAAATAATTTTTGGTGTGTTCTTCAACCAACCAGCGTTTGGAGGTTTTTCTATCAACACCAATGGCAACTTCGAGTTGAATCAGTTGGTTAAGCAGTCATGGTGCCATCAAGAAATTGTATTTTTGTATGTATAACTTTGCTCAGCATAATGGGCCCCTTTTTCCTTCATATAGTTTTAATCAAGATCAAAATCCTTATGGAATCACCCCAAATAGCTTTCCTAGTCTTCCTCAACTCCCTCAGGTCACTGATCCTAATGGTACGCTCCTGACTTGGAAGGAAATAATGGAATCATGGGGCAGGAAAGAGGAGGAGAAAGGTTTTGCTCAAAACCTTGAAGAAGATAAAGCTGCTCACGCTCATGATGATGATGCTGGTGACCTCCAAGAAAGGCTCTTCCAAGAAGATATAGCTAGGAGAATTACAGAGTTGGAATCTAGAGAGAGATTCCTCAGCCAATGTGTGATGGACAGTTCAGACCCAACAGCACATTCCCTATCTGAACACACCCCATCTACACACCTCAAAGAGAGCTATCAGGCCACACCTAATATAGATGAAGTGCTAACCAAATGGAAGGAGAAGAATCATTCGATTCTAGCTCAAGGATTGCCTCCTCTTCCACATGGTGTTTCCACTTCACCCCTTCTCAAGGAGGAACCCATTTTGAAGGAGGCGAATGAGGAGCAGAAGATCCAATTTGTAGCTCTTCCCAAGAGGCTATCATGAGTGACAAAGAAGATGAAATCATCATGGAGGCTCTTTCGAAAGACATCATCAGCAATGGAGAAGACTCAGGTCACGCATACATGCAGATGTTCTAGCAATATGAGGAGGAACATAAGCATGGTGAGGAGCATGATTATGCCATGGAGCCCAAATTGGAGGAGAATCAGTAGGAAAGCCTTGAAGAAGAAAGCTTTGAACAAGAAGATGATGTTCTGTGGGATAAGCAATCAGTTTGTGATTCCATTTCAAACATCACAACAGTCACCCTTCTTCAAGAAGGCCATGAGGGAGCAGAGGATGAGTTTGGCAGGGTTTTCAACAAAGTAGAAGGAAATGGGTCAAACCATGATGCATTACAAAGGGACCATACACAACAAAGGGCTTATGGTGATGAGCCAATAGCCATTGATTTTTGGATAAAATGCACTAGCATGATGAGCCAACATTCAACAAGCTTACAAGAACAAAAGGAGTAAGTATATGTTGGAAGCATGTTCGATTCTGATCCACTTAGATGCAAGCCAACCAAAGTGACAGGCAAGAGGAGCAAGTCACCAAGTCTCCACTTCATTCAGCCACTTGTCTGGCACCATAAGTTTCCTTGCCAGGTTGGGGACTTGAGAAGTTTTCCCTTTGATCCAGGAGGGAAGCAAATATACCTGGTTAGTTGTACATAGTAGTTTACATTCAATTTTCTTTCCTGCTTTCCCTAAGTGTCGTTTTCACAAGTAGTGCTTTTAGATTTTTGTGTGTTTTCCTTTGTGTGTGGGGTAAAATCTCATGATTGATTTTTGGATCTATCAAGGTGGTTGCAAACTCTTTCAAAGCTGCATTCTGACTCTGTGCCCAATGGACTTAAAGGAAACTAGTCTTTAAGCATAATAGGCATGCTTCCCCTAGGAGTCACCAATTTATTGACCCTTTTTTGCCCAACAGGCCAAAAAAATTGGTCCCCTTCTTTCCCTACTATTCTGAGCCAATTCACATTTTGATTTTGCATAAGTCCAAAAATTTCTATGGACTCTGCAGGTTTTCTACAAACTCTGCAGGTTTTCTACAGACTCTGCAGAGATTTTAACAGACTCTACAAGTCCATTTCTACAGACTCTACAGCTAGAAAACCACGAACTCTGAAGGAAGAGGCAAATTTGACACTTAGGTGCAAAATGGACCATTTCAAGTGCTTCTGGAGGGCAGTTCCATCTCAAGAGCCCTTGCGAAGGGCAGGGAACACGTTCAAGGAGGCCATAGAGAAGAGCCAAAGAAGTAAGTTTCTTTCAAAAATTTGTCTAAGGCAAAGGAAGTACCCTTCGGAAGGGTCATTTCCAATTTTTCTGAAGGGCATTTTTCAAAGGGAAGTTGAAAAAGCAAAGGAAGAAATCCTTCAAACTTTTTGTCTGAAGGAATTCAAAAGGCGCGGAAAAGACCAAGGCAAAAGCAATAGAATGATTTCTTTCCAAATTTTTGTCCAAAGGAATTCCTTCAGACAAAAAGTCCAAAGAAATTTGGGTAAGCTATGGGAGAAAATCCTGAAGTAAATTTTGAAGGCCAAAGACAAAGCAGCCAAAACAATTCTTGCAAACTTTTTGTCCACAGGAAAATTATCCGCAGGGAAAAAGTTTGTGGGAAAAAGGTCCATGGGAAAAGGCACGAAGGAGAAACCTATCGAGGAGAAAGAAGACCACCCAAAGGGTATGTGCCCTTGTGGGGGGCTCTCACCGAGAAAAAAGGACTTTTCTCAAGACACTAAAGGGTCACCTCCCCTTCGAGAGGATGCAAAACAAGAAATTTTAAGGAAAGGGAGTGACGAAAAAAGTTGAATCAAGAGGAAAGCTGAAGAAAGTCCAAGGCGTGACAGGCTCGAGGACATCAAAGTCAAGCATGGTGAACTATCCATTGGAAATTCAAATGCAGTGATGGGTGCACGAACATCAATTTTAAAATAGTGAAATAGCCATTGATTTTGAAAAGCTTAAAGAGCAGCCCAAGGAACTCAGTGACTTGCCAAGAAGATAGCCCCAGGGGCCGAAGGAGCCAAAAAGAGACAAAACTAAGAAGAAGATAAAGTGAATAAATGGACAAGATTGCCCAGGTGGAAAAGGGAAGGTGAGTCATTGCTAGGTGGTCATTAAACGGCGTAAACAGTAAACGACGCGACCTACTTTCTCCATTTTGCATTTATGAGTAAACAAACCATGTGATATCTAGAAAGAGCAGTCTTGTTTACAAAAAAGAGGTGCAGCCTGTGCTTTCACATTAATGTTTGAACACCAAAGTCAAGATTGGTGATTACACAGCATGGTTCCAGCAGGCCTCTTCTAGAAGAATGACATCAGCAACAGTGACTTCCTCTTCCCGATGCTCACAAAAGCACATGGGCCAGCTTGTCAAGAGCGCCAAAGTCTTTTCCAAAAAGTGCCAAGTTCTCTTCTCCTCTTTCTATATATTGTAAACTTCTCATTTTGAGAAGGATCCATCTCTCAGCCTTAAGGCAAAGCTCTGTCCAAAAATCTCTCAGGCTTGTAAGGTAGAACTCTGCCAGTTTTTACCTTGAATCAAGACTTAGCATTTTTACCTCCATCTAGACTTGCACTCACGCATATGTCTATGTTTTATTTTGTGTTGAGTCATTTTCTTTTATGCTTCTCACTAAATGATTCTAGCATGTCTGGTGAATTGTGAAGTTTCTTCTTCTGCAGGTCTGCCAGAAGTATCTACAGCAGGAATATAGGCGCATGTGAATAGGCTGTCAAAGTGTGTCTCAAAACACCTTTGATAGTTCTTCCTCCTTGTATCTCTATGGACCCCTAACTCATTGATATAGAAGAGTCTCCCACATCAGATGAAGTGTATGGGAGCTTCTTCTTGGTGAAAAGTGTATGTTTGGGCTGGGTGGGTCAACCTTTTTTGGTGTATCACCTTTTTATTTTAGGCTTAGGTTCTGTTTCAGCTTTCTTCTCCCTTTTCATCCCCCCCTTTTTCATTTATTTGTTAGCAGTAGGAATCTAGGACCTAAAAGATACATCAGAGGGAGTTAGCCCTTATCTAGAGACTCTCCCCCCAAGTTTCGACGGTCCCACAAGCGAGAGGGGAGTTTCCATTATTGTGTGTGGAAGGCAGGAGCTCGGCCTCCTACCCAGGGTGCAATCCACTGCGTCAACATTTTGAAAATAAAAGTTAATTTGCCTTGTATGCTTGAAAAATGAAACAAACATAACAATATTGACATTAGTTGATGTAGTTACACACATAGTAAAGAATTGCATTGAATAGATCGATTAATTTGTGTAAAACAAATTTATAGATATAGATAAATTACTAAATCGGGTAGTCTGATTCAGTTCATTGGAAATAATTATAGTTTTAGAACTAAGTTGAGTAGGTTGACACAATTTATTAGAAATGAATTAAATTCAAACTATTTTGAATAGTTTGATGAATTTTACTAAAAAACAAATGCACTATAAAACTAAATCAAACATATTGATATTATTTGTTGAAAATAGTTTGTAAACCTAAATTAAAAATATAATTATAAAACTATGTTGAGCAGACTAATTTCATTGACTGGAAAGGTGGTTACACTAAACTAAATCAACTAAGTTAATATAGTTGGCTAGAGAAAATAAGAAACATATCTAAAAATAAGACTTCATTGCACTAGTTAAAATAGTTCACTGGGAAATACACAGAGATGAAACTATATTTATTCGATATAGTTTCATGTAGGTAAAAATTGTGATTGAGTTATATTGACCTATTCAATATAGTGTGATGATAGAAAAATAAAAATAGAATTGGATCAAATTGTTTGATATAGTTCACTATAGAGGTGAAATCAATGGTTAACTTCCTATTGGATTCACTAGAATGTACGCATTGAGCTAGATTGACATACAACTATCCTATCTAAATATCTAAACACAGAGAAGGTCAATCAAATAGAGCCCATTAATACTTAATGAAATTGAGATATAACTAGTGGATCCACTAAACCTAGCAAGAGGAACACTTACAACACAATGTCCAGAGAAAGAGTTTTGAAGCCTCTAGGAAATTAACACAATGTAATAGCCCTAATTAGGTTTGTAATTAGAAAGTAATAAATATTACAATCAATCAATGTAAGTGTATGGGTTAGAAACTATAATCACCTAAAATTGGTATTTGGATGCGAAGAGTGTTGCTTGAGTTAGTGTATTCCTAGATTAGCCCTAGACCTATCCTAGAGCCTTTGCCATACTTTTCCAATCATTATGCAAACCATAGATAATTATAGTTAGTTCAAACATAGTCCCAAGTGTTGGTTGAATATTTTGTCTTTCAGCATATTGGTAAACAAAATAGGTCTTATCAGCCAAAGCAAGAAGATTAGTCGTCTTAATGTGTAAGTTTATCACATCAGAAGGAGACTACTCTCTCCTCTCATCAAGGGGAGGTTCCCTGTGAATATGCTATGTATATGTATAAATGGAAAATAATACTCAAGGGTAGGACCAAACATCCATCTCTCTTTCTTCAGAGATGATGTATACAAAACAAAGGAAAAAATCAAGAGAATGACAGACAGCACTCCTCTTCTTTCAGAAGAACTGTTCAACCAGCCACAAGAAAACTCCTGGAAATAAAAGCAGAATATGACTGAAAGTATGGTAACCAGCAAATCAAGACACAGCACAAAGTCTGCACCTAAAATACTTAAGAGTGATATACGAAGGGCAATGAAAGCTCAAAGTCTTCTCAAAGTCCTTTACATAGCAATATAATTAAAACACACTGAAGGCAGCTTATGGAAGCACAAAGTCTCTCCATAGTTGATTCTTCAGGACACCTTCCTGACTAATTTACTAATCTTGCTTATAAAATTAATGAAATAGAAAAGACATCATAGCACAAAGTCTGAAAAAGTCCCTTGTTTTCATTAACAGAATATGATCAACAGACTAAGCACAAAGTCTCAATGATGCTTCTCAATTTCGGCAGAGTTTCATTTAGATTGTCAAAAAGAAGATCCTTTTACAATGAAATAAAGTCCCTTATATAGCCATTTCAAAAAGGACTCGGGAACAGTAATACATCATGATGCATTGAGAAATGTTAGAAAGATTAGCTAGAACTTTGGGGCCTTTTACTCATTTGATCTTTTCAATGTAGATGAACAGGCTACGCAATTGAAAGATTACAGCTTTCAATGTCTAGCTGTCGGTTTGATCTTGTCTTCATCGTTCCTCCTTTCCAAATTAATTGAATCGAGCCTTGTATCCATCCATTGTTCTGCCTTTCCTCACTTTCAGCTGGTTTTTGTCTTGAATTCTGGAAATGCATTTGGGTCTGTAAATCAAAGGCTATTTTACTGTCTTTAAAATTGACATTTACATGCTTGTCAATATGCTTCCAACAGCTAGTCAGCTATGCTGAATTTGATGTCTTTGTGGATGTCACCTCTTGGTCTTCTTTTGGCTTTTGGCTTTCTGCTTAGTACTTTTCTGAATTGGACATACCCATTTGGGCCTTAAACAATTATCCTTGTCGAGCCCTTTATTTTGGCCACTGAGAGTCCCCCGCAAGGGCACTTGCCCTTCGGGGTCCTTCGGCAGCCCTTTAAGCTTTAGTAATCCCTGTAGACAAATATTTCTCTGGGCTTTTGTTTTAGCAGTCCCCATAGAAAATTCCTGCGAACAAAATGTCCACAGAAATTTGTTCCACCGAACAAGTATTTGAAAATTTCTTCGGGGTCTTTGGCCATTTGGAATTCTTTCAGAATTTTTGTCCGAAGGAATTCCTTCAGACAAAAATTCAAAAGAATTAAGTCTTTAATAAAAAAAATTAAAATGCCTTAGACAAATTCGAAATAATTACCTTTCGGCTTCTTAGAAAAATGATCCTCCAGAAAGGTGCTTTTCTTGATTAAGTGCCCTCCGCAAGGGCACTTGTCCTTTAGAAAAGTCTTCTTTTGCATTGAACCGCCCCTTTGAACTTGGCCGATGAACCATTAGTTGAACCGGTTCAATGGTTCAATGAAGCGTGCCAAGTCCCTTTTGAACCAAAAAGCCGATGAACCATTGGATGAACTTTGACGTTGAACCAAGGCTTTGAACCAAAATGGTTCAAGCCAATGGTTCAATCTGATGGTTCAATGAATAAAACAAGCTGATAAACTAAGCATTGAACCAAAAATAATGTACTTGCCCTTGAACCAATAGGAATTTTCACGTTGAACCAAAAGATTGAACTAATCTATTGAACTAGTTCAATGGTTCAATGAAGTGCACCGAGCCCCTGTTGTTGAACCTATAGACGTTGAACCAAAAGATGAAATGAAAGAATGAACCAACTGAATGAAATAAAGTGTTGAACTGCTTGGTTGAACTGAACTATTGTACTGTTCTTTTGGTTGAACCTGTCATTGAACCTTGAACCCGTTGAACCTTTTGAACCAAAATGGTTCAATGGTTCAATTCAATGATTCAAATTAATTTTTGCATTCAGATGTTTGCCGATGAAGATTTTCATATGAACCAAAACTTTGAACCAATCCCAAAAAATGAACAAATGTTGAAAATCAATTCTTTTGACTGAAAACTGCCTGCAGAAGTCTTTGAAACTATATAAAAATGAACCTGCCTGCAGAGTCCGTAGATTTTCCTTTTCCTACACAGTCCATAGATTTTTCTTCTTGCTGAGTCTGTAGATTCAAGCCTACAGAGTCTGTAGATTCAAGCCTGCAGAGTTCGTAGATTTTCTGAGAAGCTCTGAAAATGAGAAATCTGAATATCTAAGACAAATTTTGAAAATGGAAGATATTATTTTGGTTTGTAGAACCAAAATAATTTAAATTTTGTTCCAAAAATGGCTATTATTTTTGGGAAACAACACCAAGATAGCATTCCCATATCCCAATCAAGTATGCCCAATAGTCAGCCAGGTGGACATTAGCACCACATTTGGGACACTACAGCCACATGGCGCTTGTGTCCCTAACTGGGCACTATTGTCTTTTACCATAACTCTCTTAAACAAATACTTTTCCAAATGTGTGCCCCTCTTAAGTTCAACCTAAGTACATTTTATTATACACACCAGACACATATCTTTATAAATACAAGTCTATTTTACCTCTATTCACTATATGGAAAATAGATGCAAAAGCCTATTCAAATAAAATACAAGTAGAGAAAAATTAAGGTATTTGATCCCTATTCTACCCTACTTCTGCATATTACCATCCACAACAACCTTAAGCTTAGATTTCAAAGATTTTAAAGCTCAAGCACACTCAAGACATTCAATATCACTCCTATTTTAGCATTCACTTGCACTTGCACTAAGCACTAGGTGGGGGAACTACATCAGGCTTGATCCATCCTCAAAGTATTGGTATGTAGGCAACTCTCTTCATAGTGGGGTGTTGAGGATGTCTAGTCTATCCTACTAATGGACACGCATTTATTGCTCATGCCATACTTGCAAGTAAAATTAGGGTTTGCATACTAAAATAGGTTTTTTAGGCACAACACAAAGTTCAAAATTTCATGTGCACAGGAATAAGACCCAAAAACATAGATGTAGGTGCTCCCAAAAAAAAAGGAACAATCATGTAAAGATGACACTAACATCACTTTGAGGACACTACAATAGTATGGCACTACTATCCAAGTGGGGCACTACTATCCAGTGAGTAAACATATCTTGAGACTTTGATGATGACACTCAGACCTATCCAGAACCCAGATCATCTGCAATAGTCACTTTCTAGATATGTCTATATTCATGCATATTTATTAATATTTTAATAAAGTAAAAAGAAGTCAAAAGCCACAACAAATCAATACTTAATTATTGCATGTTATTTGATTGATTTAGACATCTCAGCCCTTTAATCTAAACATAAAATTTACATAGTTAAACCCTAAAAGATTAAATCAGAAACATATTTAAAATGTTTAAGGAGCCTTGGTAGGAAAATGGGAGCCTAGGCTACCTGAGGTGTACAAATGGCAGGTTTGAATAATCTTATGGCCCAGTAAGTTTAAGTGTAGATAATTCAAATGAGGAGACATGCATTCATTAACCAAGCAATTATGCAAATTTAATTTATCAAAAAGAAAGAGTTGGGGCTAAAAAATTATCACCTTTAACAAGACCTATCAAGCCTCAATCTCTCCCTTGGCCAATGGTATTTTGTAAGAGATTATTATGGTTGTAAGGATCTTAATGGTTGAATCAATCTCTAGGTTAAAAGGACTCCTATCACATCCAATACTTCACAAGGCAAGCTTTTCCATCCAAGACAAGATCTAAGTAATAACTACTGCAAAATTTAGATTTAGGGTCGAAGTGCAAGCAATAGCAATTGAAAAGGAATGATCCTCCTTGTTGTATTGAAATATTAGATTTTATTTATAATGATAAATGAATATAATCCCTCCTAGATATTTAATTGACAATAACAGCCAACTTGATTTAATCTTAAATGGGTACACTAACCTCAAACTAGGTAGGTCAGGCTAACTTAGTTCTAAAGCATTCACTAGAATGTTTGAAACTGCATAAGTTGGGATGGGGAGGATAATAATTATAACTAATCAAATGGGTTGACATAGTTAGAAAATATAGGTCTTGACATAGTTAGCGAATCACATGTGGAAGGAGATAGCTTAGGAGATCAAATTTGGGGAAGCTATAATGGATATGAGGATAATAAATAAACAATAATGTCTCTCATGAACCACCATCAGTCTGCCCACCCCTTTTCTGGTGCATCATTTAAGGTATTCACTCAAATAGATTGAAATTTGACATGTTGTTTTAAGATAAAAAGTGTCAGTAGATGATAAAGTTTTTAAAAATATTATGTATACAGGGGGCATATGATTCTATTGATCATGATTGTTATAGGTAATATTATTTTATAGATCACTTTACATTATCATGTTAAGTTTATATACTAATGCTTACACATGTCTATACTCATGTTTACATCTTACACAGTGTGCTAGATATGTTATGTTACATGATATTTTGCTAACACATATATGTAGAGACTAGTATGATATGTTTATGCTAGTTGTTTATATCTCACTTATTCATATTATCACAAGGCTTAATTGAGTGTAATTCTTGTTTGCTACCTTGTCTTCATTTTGGAACATTTGGACATGCTCATTTTTTTTGCCATAGTGCCATTGTGTGTTATTTTTTTGGTGGGTGGACATTTAAACATGTCCTTATTTTGATTATACGACATTTTAACACGGCCCTTATTTGCAATCTCCTTAGACCTCTTTTCCATGACATTGAGTGTTCTTGTATGTGTGTGCTCGATTGTTTTATGAGCTTGAGTGTGTTATTTCTATACATTGCCATGGTCCATATCATGAATCTTAGAGCTTGTTGTGATTGAATAGTGTGAGCTTCAATTATACATCTACTTAGACATGATACCACTTTATGTTTTTTTACTACATGATTGATATAGATATGGGATGGTTATCTTATCCTTTTGAGATAATGTGGCCACATTGCATTCCCCTCACCTCAAGGGGGACATATCAGTGGGGACATGTCATAGAGAAATGAGTCTAAAAACACATAATTGATGGAATTTGATATAGTTTACATGATTTAGATATACACTTGGGTCATAATTTTATGTATTATGCATTAATTTTAGATATTTGAGACAATTTTTCATATTTGAAATAGATATTTTACACAATTTACATAGCAGAGGTTAAATTTTGATAAATGTTCTAGCTTTAGACATATCATAGGTGCATATGCCATGCAAATTAACCAAGTCACAGATACATATTTAGACTATATACATTTATTTACAAACCTTACCAAGGTACATTGATTGAGATTTATCTGTCTACAGTAGTTGGATCCCTTGAGTATTGTGGTTCAGACTCATCAGCCTTGATAGCCTTAACATCACTTCTTTTTTATGATGATTAGATAATTTAACTTGGGTTAGATTGGATAATTTAATTATACACTCAAATTATGTGATTGAGATTTAGTAATATCAATGGCCTTGGTATGACTCAACCTTACATCAAATTGGGGGCATGATCATTTTTATGTTGTGGAGCCTATTTCCAAATTAAAATGTATTTTAAATACTGTACATTTAAAATGTACTACATACTCTTTATGTATTCTCATCGGGGTTTAGGTCTGGGCCAGGTCGTGCCTCAAGTAGGAATTAGAGAGTGGCAGCCCTTGACAAATGAGAGTTTGGGGGCGGTAGCCCCCCAAAAAATTTGTTGGACCCCCTTAATGGGAAACCATTTTGGGTTGACTTGGCCAATGGTTTTGGTACCCATTGTTTTGTAAAACTACTATGCTAATGTATTTATTATGTATAGATGGATATTTAGTAGGTAATACATCATGAGAACAAGGGTTTAAGAAGGAAGAAAAGAGTGTGTGAATTCAGGTGTGAATTTAGAAGAGTTTGTAGAGTGTAGCTCCAAATAATATTTATGCATTGTAATTGTGAGAAGATAAATCTGAGAGTGGATTATACTCTTGTGGCTTGTAATAAAATATGAGCAAGTGTTTTTTGGTGGATGTAGCCCATATTTGGTGAACCACATTAAATTTGGTATTCTTATTGTGCATTTTTATTTATGTTATTTATGCATCTTTATTCATATCTATTATTATTGTGTTTCTATGAAATTGTTTCGCATCAATTTTTTATTTATTCCTAACAATCACCCTCCAATTATCCTATTCACATCTCCAAGATTCAGTTGTGAACCTCTTTCTCTAATGCTTTAACAAAGAAGCAACATTAATAAAGCAAACTGCCAAGGGGCAACATGGTCGCATCGACACACATGTGAAGTCCTTCATTGCTCTCTTTTCTTTCAAGTATTTCAATTATTCAATTTTCAAATTATATGCACTAATTACAATGTAACATGCTCATAGTTGAAGGTAATACACAAACAAAAATTCAAACTAGACTCAAGAAAAGATAAGGTGTGTTATACACACTAAGGTGCACATTTATTTCCTTTAAACTAGTATTTTCATCTTTATGCATTACTAGATTAGGGGGGTGGGAGTGGTGGGGTGGAAAATGTGCCTAAATTCTTATCCTATAGTTTGACCCTAATATTTTGATTACCCATATTAATTTTAGCTCAAAGTATACATAAAACCTGATTTATATCCTACTCTAGTAGTTTTAGATCTTCAACAACTTTTTATTTTCCCAGACAATACCATCTAGACTAGGACACTAATGTCGATGTTATTGTCCTAGATTTGATGCTAGTGTTTGAGACTTATAAATGGTTAAATTTTCAAATATTTTGATGTGTATGGGTTAACCTATTTATCTTAATTTTCCCTAACATAATATCATTTCAAAATGTGTGGTATAAATGCAAAAAAAAGGTCATTCATTATCATCTAGTAATTACCAAGCAAACAACTATCAAGCTCAAACTTAATCATTTGCACAATTGAGTTTTACTACCCTATTCTTTCTTATTTACAAATGAGTCATATGAATAGTATTTTTATATATCTAAAACATTCAAATAGAATCCTATGACTAGTATTTGTCAAGTTGTAAGCTAGATCACTAGATGCACTCAGATATAACATTTTATACAATTATTCACACACAAGCCCACATAAGGGGAAGAAATATATCCATTTGAGTCCCTCTTAAGAGTATATGAATATGTAGGTAACATTAATTAATAGAGGGGTATTTAATATCATCTTGACTTCACTTGAGCTCACTAACCCTTGTTTTATAAGGTGACATGCCCAAGTTGGAGGACCTAGGGTTTTGATAAAAAAAATGATATCCATAATTTGTACATATGATCCGAGTTGACAATATACAAGGCAACAATGAACCTTAATAGGTACAATTAGTCATTAAAGAAAATGACCTATATTCTATACCAGACAGAAGTGTCAGATTTAAGATATAAGCACCATTAGTAGTTTCCATGTTGAAAGAAAGTAAATATTCACAATCTAACAAATCACTGTGGAACATCATCATGTCTTCTCTTGTACTTGCATCTACCAGATCTACATGTGCATCAGTATATATGCTAAGTATTGTTTCTCCTTCATGTTTCTATATTCAAATTAATATTGGCATTATGCTTTCTATATTTAACATACTTTCATAATTCAACATTGTATCAGGTTATTGTGAATCTAAGTTATTTAATTGGCATGCTTTTATAATAGCTTGGTCATTTATTTGATTAGGTTATTTTACCCTAAACCAAAACATAAAAGGGTTAAATAACAAAAAAAGTATTTCCTTATGTGCTAAGGGGTGATTAGATCCATTGAAGGTAATGAAGCATGAAAAACCCTTCTACACCATTGTATTTCCTCTAGTTCTCCTTACAGTAAATCTAATTAGAAAAATATTGGATTTCATACATTGCTTATCACTTTTGCTTTGGTTAAAATTGAAGGATTTTTTGCGGACAAAAGTATTTAGAGGGTCTATGTGGCTATTAATCCCCATTTGAAATAAGATGGGGATGAATTTCTCAGTGGTATCTCATTCAATGACCACAATATTTGGTGGTCCCCCATTATGACCAACATTAGCCTACTATTAGCACAATTACATGGTATAAAAGCGTAAAGGCTTTTCAAAAAGGGGATACACACTATAAAGGATTTGGATTCTACTTGGGATTTATCACATTCAATTTTCCCTTATGGATATTTGAAACATTAATTAGTGGATTGTGTGTTATTCATTTGTAAATTTGTTGTTTATTTTTAAGTTAGATTTGTATATGTTGTTTAGTTAATAGATATATTACTTTTGATAGATTTTGAATTATGCTTATGATAATGATTTTTATAGATTTCATACATTTAACATTTGTTATAGTTATGTGTTGATTATTATCATGATACATGCTTACTACCAGTTTATTTGATGAGGTGGATGTAGGATATTTATGCCCTCACTGACAGTGTAGAGGGAGAGTATCATTGGAGAGAGGGGAGTAGATATCGATGATGGGGATTGAGAGAGATAGATAAAATGGAACTATGCACACATCACTTTTATATGTTTAGAATGAAATCTATGATGCTTGCATTTAATTTTTTAAACCTTGTTTGCCTTAATTTCATAACTACATGTGTGTTAATTATTGTTGTGATGTTCCTTGTTGCTTTTTGCTTGGTAAAAAATATAGTGTCAATCAATCTAGTTCATTGCTTATATATGTTATTGATTGATCACATCATGTTTATAAATGCATTTATTAGGCTATTTGGTTACACTAAATGTAAAGATATAACCGTACTAGTTTAGGGTGTTTGATTATCTCATTTGGTTACATACGCATAATCTTGTCTGAATTTTTAGCTACTTTTGGGTTGAAATGATTGCTTGTCTTATTGTTGAATTTGAATGGTAGTACCATTTCAATGGAAAAGCACAAGGTCATATAGAGGTGATTAGGGGCAAAATACCCCCCAAGGTAAATTATTTTACTAGACACTTGGGAGTTTTGACTCATTATAAGTTTTGCATACTTTAGAGGACAAATTAAAATTATAGATTGCTAGAGCTTCATGACACTTAATTATTATAATCCATTTTTACAAATGTCAAAAGGGAAAACACAAATGGATTAGAGTTTTGGGTGATCATTTCTATTTAAGGGTTGACTACATCATGGAGAAAGAGAATATATGTGGTTGTTGTCCCTGTATATGCAAGTAAATGACAAGTTCAACAAATATAGGAGTGGAATGATGCAATTATGTCAAAATGTTGCATGAGGTTCGATTGGTGAAATAATAGGGGTCCTATAGAAGTCATGTCGAGCATGCATAGTTTGGGAAAGAGAATAAGTAATATGAGAAGGAAAAAGAAAGCACATATGGGACATCATCGTCAAATGATGGGAGAAAGAAAAGATAGTAGGAAGCTTGACTATTGTAAAAAGATATGATTGCTAAAGGTTTATTTTAATACCAAGTCAGTCATTTCTTTCATCTTTTTTTTAAATGAGTTTGTGGGGTTTTGAAATAAGGGTTTTTGTATTATTATATAAAAAAATTTGAATGAAATCTTATTTGAAACCCCAACCTATCAGGGTTATAGACCTGAGGATGGGATTTCAAATCCCATTGCCAGACCTATAACGCTGAAGCTATCGAGCCAAGTATTAAGAGACCTAAACCATGTCGTTTCCTAAAGGTTGTTGTTTGATTTTGATTTAGTAACCTAATCATATTTAACGGCCTCTATTTTGAATTTCTTGAGCCAACACTAGGATGAAAGTGTTACCTTACTCAGGTTGTATCTCCACCAGTAAAATGGGCATACTAACAAAAATGTAACAATGAACTTATAGATCTAGGTACATTTTTGAAGTTGTGATTTTATTTAAATTTCCTTTGCATGTGTGTGTGTGTGTGTGTGTGTGTGTGTGTGTGTGTGTGTGTGTGTGTGTGTGTGTGTGTGTGTGTGTGTGTGTGTGTGTGTGTGTGTGTGTGTGTGTGTGTGTGTGTGTGTGTGCGCGCGCGCGCGCATGCGCATGTGCGCACGTGCACAAAAGATATTTATATGCCCTCTTACATTTGAATTGGTATAATATTTAAAACCAGGTTTGAGGGTTGTGTAGTTGTATTTATATTATAAAAATATGAGTGTCGTTTTTCTCCCTTGATACCTAGCTGGGTTTTTTACAATGCAACCTGGGAACTTGAAATGAGATGATAATAAATATAAAAATAGAAACCCTTTTAGTTGTATATATTTATTTATGTTTAAAAATGTAAAACTTTGGGGTATGTAAATATATATAGAGGGGATCATGTTGTGATATAAAAATTAGAATGGAAAATTTAGGCCCGAGTGTAGACGGTTTGAGGGACCTTAACTAAATCCTACATTATATATCAATGAACACCTTCTTTTGTTTAAAAGCACATGTGGTGTCGAAGGAATCCAGTTAACATATGACAAATTCGTTAAAAAGATCCAAATAGTAACTTGAGCTTATATTTATGCCTTAGGTGTTTATTTGTAGGTTCTTTTATGAAGGTATTATAAACTCAATGGATATGTACATGTATACTAGAGCCTATAGGAATAAGACTCTATGGTTAGTAATGTGATTTAAAAATGTATTCCAGCTATAGGTTTAATGAATATATATAGTATAAATCTTTATGAGAGAAAAATTAGAATCATCTATATAGGATGGGTAATCTACCTTACTTAAAGATGCCTCGAGCTAGATTATAGTTATCAGTTGCCTAAATTTAAGGTTCCTAGGTAATAATAAATATAATATAAATTTATACCAAGATGGCCATTTGAACTTAACTAGTTTCCCAATTCAAGAAATGATATGGATGTATTGATTGTCTTTCAAAATGAATCCAAGTATAAATAAAGAATAAGATAGTAAATTAAAGATTTTAATATATGGAATCATTGAGATAGATCGTGAAATTTAGAATATGCCCTGAATACAATCCTGTTGTGAAATGGATTTCTTCTTTATTAGATCATGATAAAGTAAAATATGGACAAGAATGTGTTTTGGAGTGGTGTTCATGGTTATTACATAGTTATTTAAAATAGATAAATGGACTACATGGAATTTAATGTTGGTTTTATATTAGTATCAGATGTACTTATTAGCATTATAATAGAAGGATATGTTTGGATAAAAGTATAGAATGACTTGATTCTTGTTCTAGCTTAATAAACATATCTACTATGGAATCAATTGGATTCATGATTTATGATTGCTTACATCTTTCATTGTTGCATAATACTTTATTGCTCTGCTTTTGAATCTTTATTTGTATACTATGTTCAATAATAGGAGGTACATATATGAGTATGCTAGTGGGTAAGTCATAGGCATACCCCCTGATATCATTATGTCACGATTCAGTAGTAGATAATTTTGTGTGAGTGAAAATGACTCAGGTTGTTAAATATGAACTCTATAATGAAAACTTTGTCCAAATTAATGTTTTAGCTAAGACATTGTCATTTCATTATGCTTCTAATTTACATGTGTTGCTAATATTATTTAGACAGAGGAATAGATTCCATGGTCTATTTGATTGTTGCATGTAATAGCGTTAGTGCACACATAGATTCTAGTTGTTTCTCAATATCAACACTATTTTTATCTACCCCTTTGTGAAGGGTAGGGCCACTCCTAGAAGGGAGCTATGCAAGAGACTATTGGTCTATGGTTACACGTAAAACACTCAGATGATGATTTCCCTCTGTCAGTTGATTCAACTAGATGGAATTCACTTAGGCTATGTGACGGATCATGGACCTATTTTATGTAGCTCATATTGTACTTATGTACTTCTTGATATGTATACTTAACATTGTACTTCATTATACCTTTTTATGATTGGATATTCATCACAACAATGGCTGTGTATTTGTGTATTTTACTAAAAATAAAGATAATAGTGGCTATAAATGTATTTATGACTAATTTATGGATTATATTAGTATTTTTTGTACTTATTTCATTTTATTATATTTAATGGTCAGTTTTTTAGCTTATTGATTGGTTTAATTCTTGAGTATTAAATGAGTTTTAATTATCTAGTGGGTAGATGTGATTATTGCATGTATTTCTTGAGATTCATTTAGTTTTCAAGAATTAAATAGTTATTTGTGAATAATATTGACACTAATTACATTAAAAAAAAGTGTTTTTATTGGTTAGCCTAGTGGGGTCTAACAGGATTAGACCCCACAGCTTGTCCTAAAGGATAACTTTAAGTTAAATCATACTGACTCACCTACTATCCTTCACATTCAAGAGTTAATGCTAAATTTTATGTTGCACAAGTTGGGCCTACAATTGCCACATTCATGGTGGAATGACTAGAGGTGGAATTGTGATACTCACTTAAAGATTTATTCTCCAAGACTTCTTTATCAAGTTATTATACCCTTTTATTCAGACCTTGGTAAGCTCAATATGCACTAGAACCTTAATTCCCCTCTTAGAACTTGTATTGTGCAGTTTGATTGCATTTGGAATGCCAAACTAGAAGCTAAGTTTTTTCATTTCCTCTGGTGTTTAGTTTATCATAGCCTCCTGCTAGGGGAGTGCCTTTATAATATTGGTATTACTTGACCCAAGTGTCCAGCTTACAACCATCCTGAGTCATTTAATCACACAATTTGGTCTCCCAGAGTCTAACTAACTTGATAGTGGATCCATAACCTTTTTTAGCCCTATCCCCTTGAACCTTTCTCGTAATGTCTAACCCTCTTTGGAGATTTTGTTAATTAGCCAACTTCTTTAGCTTTTTGATGATATTTTTTTAGTTATGTTATTTTCTACCAATTATGGAAAGCCATAAATGCTAATATTTTTAACAATGGAGCTTTTTATTGCATTTTTTCCATTAATGACAAGGTTATTATGATATCTTTAGTCTGCATGTAGATTCAAGTTCAAGATAAAAAGGTGGCCATGGAGGTTCTTCATCTTTAAGAATTAGTCAAGCAATGAGGGAGTGTTCTTTGCACAATGAGTTGCATCCTCTTAAACGGCCCACCTCAAGGCCCTGCACTTCATCCCCCCATAAGATATAATAGTTGTTCCCATAGTCACAACCACTTATCCCCTCATATTCATTGGGGCCACTACCACATGGAAAAACTGATGATAGACCTTCTCAAATAGGTTTGTCAGTTATCCCTTTCAGCACTATTGTGTAGCCTCTTGATGGATGGCAAATGATTATTATTGTGGCACTAGCCCCCATAGATGGTTGAGTGGCTTCGGACCCTCCTTTAACATAACCTTCCACATGGACTACTCTGCCACTTAGGGATGATTCTCCATCTCCACCTCTGGAAGCAACAACTTGTGCTTAATTATCATTTGAATTATTTGTAATTATGTACTATTGTTGTGCTTAGTTAGGGGTTTCTTAATTTTGGTATCTCTATTGTTATATTTTGAGATGACATTTTCCTTCAACGAAGAGTTTGAACCGTGAATACCTATCAAATAATTTACTTTGCAACCTTTTGTACTTTATTATTAATTAAATAATAATTTTACTAGAACATTACAATAATAAATTAATAATTAAATCTAATTAAGTGTATAAGTTTAATTAGACTTATTTGCATGTTTATAGATACATGGGATGCAATATCGATATTGATACTAATGATATAAATGTTAGTATTTAAATGCAAAAACACCCAACAAATTTTAGGTTTGGTGACACAAGTTAGCATGGATATTATGAGCTTCATTTATACATCTACTTAGACATGATACCACTTTATGCTTCTTTATTGTAGATCGATATAACTATGACATGGTTATCTTATCCTTTTGAGATGATGTGACTACCAGGTTGCATTCCCCTTACCTCAAAATGGGGGTCATATCAGTGGGGCATGTCATAGAGACACAAGTCCACACACACAATTGATAGAATTTGATACAGTTCACATAATTCAGATATACACTTGGGTAAGAATATTATGCATTCGACACCGATTTAACATATTTGAGATAAAAAATTTCAATTTGTGACAAATATTTTAAATAATTTACATATTAGAGGTTAAAATGTTGGCAGATGCTTCAAATTGAGACATATTAGAGGTGCATATGCCATGCAAATGAACCAAATCATAGATACATATTTAGACTATATACATTTATTTATCGACCTTACCAAGATGCATTGATTGAGCTTTATCTGTCTACAATAGTTGGCTCCCTTGAGCAGTGCAATTGAGACTCATTGACTTTGATAGCCTTAACATTATTTCCTTTATGTAGATTAAGATGATTACACCATTTAACTTAGGTTAGATTGGATAGGTTATGTATACAATTGAGTTGTGTGATTGAGATTTAGTGTTATCAATGGCCTTGACATAACTCAATTTTGCATCAAATTAAGGGCACGATCACCCTCCAATTATCCTCTTCACATCTCCAAGGTTTAGTTGTGAACCTCTTTCTCCAATACTTCAACAAAGAATCATCATTATGAAAGCAAACTAACAAGGGGAACATGGTTGCATCAACACACATGTGTACTCCTTTTTTGCTCTCTTTTCTTTCAAGTATTTCAATTATTCAATTTTCAAATTATATGCACTAATTAAAATGTAACATTCTCTTGGTTTTGGATAATGCACATATAAAAAATCAAAATAGGACTCAAGTAAATATAAGGTGTGTTGTTCACACTAAGTTACACATTTATTTTCTTTAAACTAGTAATTTCATCTTTCTGCATTACTAGATTGGGGGTGGCAGGGGTGGTGGGGTGGAAAATGTAGATACTAAAATTTAATTATATATGATAAATTAGTCTTGTACACTTGACAAATATTATTCATGGCTCAACCATTTAGTTCATGACCTTCCCACTGCCAAAAGGCTCACGTTCACCATCTCACTATGCCTAAATGTTTATCCTATAGTATGACCCTAATATTTTGATTACCCATATCACTTGTATCTCATAATCTGTGTAAAACTTGATTTATATCCTACTCTAGTCATTGTAGATCTTCAACAACTTTTCATTCTCTAAGATAATGCTATCTAGACTGGGACACTAGCATTAATGCTAGTGTCCCCTAGATCTGAAACTAGTGTCTGAGCCTTTGAAACCTTTTGACATGTATGGGTTGGCCTATTTGTATTAATTAGCCCTCCCATGAGATCATTTCAAAAGGTGTGGTATAAATGCAAAAAAAAGGTCATTGATTATCATTTAGAAATTACCAAGCAAATAACTTTCAAGCTCACACTTTATCATTTGCACAATTGAGTTCTACTGCCCTATTTTTTTCTTATTTCTAAATTAGTCATATGAATAGTATTTTACAAGTCTAAATCATTCAAATATAATCCCATGACCAATATTTTTTGAGTTATAAGCTAGATCACTACATGCCCTTATATATAACATATTGCATAATTATTCACACACAAGCCCACATAATGGGGATAACTACATCGATCTGATGTCCTCTTAAGAGTATATGAATATGTAGAAAACACTCATTGATAAAGGGGTATTTTAAGTAAGCTCAAATTCACTTGATCCCACTAACTCCTGTTTTACAAGGTAACATGCCCAAGTTGGAGGACCTAGGGTTTTGAGTAAAAAATTGATATCCATAATCTATACACATGATTTGAGTTAACAATCTGCAAGACAATAATGAACCTTAATAGGTATGATTGGTCATTCTAAAAAGGACCTGTATTTTGTACCAAATAAAAGCATCAGATTCAAGACATAAGCACCAATCAAAGGATGTGCTTTAATGGATTAGGTCTAATCTCAATAATGTTTAGAATTTTTTTCCTGCTCCATCGAAGGGATACTTGATTAATTTTCTTGGTAAGATTTCAATTTTCATTATTTATAATGTTTAGATCCCAATGGTAGTGTCCATGTTGACAAAAACTATATATTCATAATCTGACAAATTATTATGGAGCATCATCATGTCTTCTCTTGTACTTGAATCTACTAGATTTACCTGTGCATTAGTAAATAAGCTAAGTATTATTTATTCTTTGTATTTTTATATTCAAATTATTTTTGGCATTATACATTATATATTTAGCATACTTTCATAATTCAACATTGTATCAGGTTATTATGAATCTAAGTTATTTAATTGAACTATTTTTTATAATAGCTTGGTCATTTGTTTGATTAGGTTATCCTCCCCTTAACCTAAAACATAAAAGGGTTAAATAGTAGACAAAGTAATATCTTGTGTGATAAGTGGGTGATTAGATCCATTGAAGGTAATGAATCTTGGACAATCCTTCTACACCATTGCATTTTCACTGGTTTTCCTTAAGGTAAATCCAACTGGAAAAATATTAACTTTTGTACATTGCTTATCACTTCTACTCCAGTTAAAATCGAAGGCTCTTTTGTGGCCAAAATTATTTGGAGAGCCTATGAGGTTGTTAATCCCCATATAAAATGGGTTGGGGATGGATTTTGTAGTGGTCTCTCATTCAATGACCACAATATCTAGTGGTCCCCCATCATGACCAATACTAGCTTACTATCGACATAATTGCATGGTATATAAGCTTTAAAGCTTTTCAAAAAAAGGATACACACTATAAAGGATTTGGTTTCTACTCGATATTAAACCCCATGGCCTATCTTAAAGGATAATTTTAAGCTAAATAATACCAACTCACCTACTATCCTCTACATTCAGGCACTAATGCTAGATGTTATGTTGCACAAGCTGGGCCTACAACCACCACATTCATGGTGGAAAAACCAGAGGTAGAATTGTGATACTCACTTAAATAATTATTCTATGAGACTCCTTTATCAAATTATGAGCCCCTTTTATTTAGACCTCAACAAGCTCAATAGGTGTTGGAACCTTAATTCCTCTTTTAGAACATGGGTTGCCCAATTTGATTGCATTTTAAAGGCCAAACTAGAAGCCAAGCTTGCCCATTTCATCTAGTGTTTAGTTTATTAGGGACTCCCATTAGGGAAGTATCTTTCTAATATTGTTATTGCTTGACCCAAGTGTTTGGCTTATAACTATTCTGAGTCGTTTAAACACACATTTTGGTCTTGCCCCAAAGCCCAATCAACCTAATAGTGGATCTTTATCCTTTTTGAGCCCTATCACCTTGAACCTTTCTCATGATGTCTAACCCTCTTTGGATATTATACTAATTATCTAGCTTCTTTAGCTTTTTTATGACATATTTTCGAAGTTGTTCTCTTCCAATTATGGAAATCCATGTTGAGATTTTTAACAATGGAGATTCTTTTTGTATTTTTTCCATTAACGACAAGGTTATTGTGATATCTTCGGTGTACATGTAGATTCAAGTTCAAGCTAAAAACATGGCCATAGAGTTTCTTCATCTTCAAGAGTTGTTCGATCACTAGGGGAGTGCTCCTTGCATAATGAGTTGCATCCTCTTAAATAGTCCACCTCAGGGCCCTCCACATTAGCCCCCCATAAGATATCATATCCATTCTCATATTCACAACCACTTCTCCCTCACATTCAATAGGGGGATGGAGATCGTCACCACCATGTGAAAAAACTAATGTTGGACCTTCTCAAAGAGGTTTACTAGTTGGCCCTTTCGGTACTATTATGCAACTTTTTGATGGATGGTGTATGCAATCAAAAATGCATCATGTCTATAAATCAATCCTAACTTGGAGAAGATAGATCATACCATACACTTCTGATTGGGGACACATTATATAATCAGGAACATGACCAATATAAGGATCCATTATACCTGATTAGGGGGTCCATTACCATAATACATTATGTTATGGAGGGTTCCAAAGCCTCCAGTCAAGCACAATCATGTAATAACCTTAAGGGAGTCCTATATTTTGATATCTCACTAAACTAATAACAGGTAAAGAAAATCTAATCTAGTGTTCACCAAAGCTTGTAGCACAAAGTGGGTGTTGGAAACAAATAAAAGTAAACATACATAAGAGACATATACTCACATTAATCTATATGAAATCCTAATGCATAGAAGAGAAGTATAAATTCATATCTATCTACTCTTATAAATGAGGAACAAAGTTAGGAATACTTACTTTTGAAAATGAACTCCTCAAGCCTCAATCTCTCCCTTGGCCAAGGTGATTTGTAAGAGGTTTTTGTGGTATGTAAGGATGACAAAGACAAATTAGCTCTAGGTTACACAACCTATCAATGCATCTAAAATACTTCTCCACAAAATAAGATCTATATCTCTAAAGAAAGTATGAAACCCTAAGCTTGATCCTCAAGTAGAATGGTAGATAAGCAAATGCACAATAGCTCTTACTTCTTATATTCTCTAAATAATGGCAAAATAATCTTGTATATATAGGTAGATTTAACCTTACGCCCTTTCAAAAGTTTTGATCGATAGGGTTGACCCAGTCGACCTAGCATAATTTTGGACAAGAATTCACTAGGTCACATGCTAGGTCGGCTAAGGGCCGACTAAGACCCTAAGTTAATTTCACCTAAAATTGTACAGGGTTGACCCAATCGACCTAGTACATGAAACTGATGCTAAAAATTATACAAAGTCAATAGTGTCAACCTAGTACAATGAACAATCAAAAGGGGGTAAGGTTAGGAAAAGGGGGACAAAAGGTAGGAAATGACTAAGGAATGTGCAAAAGAGAATAACACACTTAGGGTAATGGCTTTTAGGAGACAAGTGTGTAGATAACAAGTGGAAAAAGGGACAACAATCCTATGAAGCATTAATGGTTTGCCCACCCCTTTCTCAGTATAACCTTTAAGGCATGCACTTAGAGAGATTGAAACTCGATGGGTTCCTATAAGATATAAAGTGTCAATAATTGGTAAAAATTTGAATATATTATGTGTATACATATGCCCCCCTCAAAGCTCATTGTGTGTCATGTGAGTACAACATGGGATGGTGCTTTAGGAATAAAACATGATAATACATAACATTGATGCTAAGTAAAATGCAATAAGGAGCAAATAAGATAAATGAAAGGACAAAATTGAAAAACACATACCTTTACTTACCTTAGTGTTATAGATAAAGAGGGATATTGCAAGAGAAGTGAAGACCAATATGAAGAACATTAGGCGAACCTATAGAGATTAGTGCAAAAAGAGCGAAAAATCAAAATGTTTGTAATAGAGGCATATAGTAGTGAAAAATGAGTTAGTTAGAGACAAAGATATGAGGGTCTTAGGAGAATTGGAAAATTAGGAATGTTTAAGACAAGGTTAGAATATTGAAGGCAAATGAATGACAAAATGATGGCAAATGAATGACAAATGATTGGAAAAACACATTAAATAACATTGGAAATGGAAAACAGAAATGGCAAAAAAAGAATGTAAAACATACTAAATCACATTATGAAGCATGTAAAACATAGATGACAAATGAAATATTATTGCAAGACAAATCTAACAAATATATGGAATTAAGAAAGCAAGAATGATTGAAAATGCAATTGTAAGGAAAGATTGAGGACAAACATGAAGAAGTCATACATAAAGAGAAACATGTAAGAGTGCCATATGTAAGATAAGTGAAGTCCGTAAATATCAAACAAGAACATGATGGAGAAATGAAAATCAAAAAGTTATAAAGGATGATAACTCAAACTTGGTGCTTATTTGAAGATACAATGTAAAAAAACACAACCACCTAATGACATGACTAGTATGACAATAAGATGGTGTGGTAAGTAAATGGTGTAAGGGTGTTTGTGAGGAAGGCCTAGTCCTATCCATGGTATTACAATGCAACTCACAAACTATAGACCAAAAGGTGTAATAAGGTAGATGTGATCAGGGGTGTGATTAGCTACAAATAATATCTAATAAGGGGAATATAAGGAAAATATTATGTAAATAAGGAATGCAAGGCACCACATGGGTGATGTGAACGTCCTTAGAAAGAATGACACACACCGGACAAGTGAGAAAGACTAAGAACTATCAACACCAAGGACGTAGGACATTTTGATTAATGAACACAAAGCTTGGGCTGACAAGTGAAATATATATATCATCCCATAAAGGTTATATGCATGAAAATTAAAATGGACCTACCTTCCCACAACCTGTTCTCCGTTCCTCAGGACCCCTTACAGAGTCATCGATCTACTGCAAAGATTGGGTACTTACGTGAGAAAGTAGGTAACACTAAAATATTTTTTTATTCTCTTTTTCTAATATACTGGCCTACCACACCTCAATAGACCTCAATTCTATCGTGAGGCTAACTGTGGAGTTTGAGCTTCAACTAGAAAAAGGAGATGTGTTTAGAATCGCGTCTTTTAGTATGATTTAACTTTTGGAAATTTTAATATTGCTTTTTAGATCATTGTCTTTTGTTAAATGATTTATCTTTTAACTTTATTGATGGCTTTTTTTAATTCTTACTCCTCTATATGGATTCAGAGAACCAAACATGGGTGTTAAAGATGACAACACAAGAGAGCTTACACTTGGTTACCAGTGAAAAGGACCTAAAGACCAAGGTGTCTAAAGACTCCTAGACTTGCCCACAAATAAGTGTGAAAACTCAAAGTTGACTAATGTGAGCCTTAAATGAAAGGAAGTATGGGGATCATAAGAGATCTATCTATGTAATAAGTGATACAATGATGAATATGCTCATAGATAATCACAAGGAAGTAAAATAGTGATATGATAGAGACATGGTTGTGCTTATGATAGTCATGTCACTAGAGAAGCCATACTAACCTACAATGGATCTAACACAAGCACCAATGAAAGTAGTAGTCATCCCAAAAAGTGATTTAAAGATACTTTAATATGGTAATTTGTGAGAAAGGTTAGGTCCTATCCATGGTCTTACACTGCAACTCACAAGGTGAACACCAATGAAGTGAATGTTAAATAAGGGGAAAAAAATCATAAAGCTATGAAGGCAAAGAATGACATAAAAAGACAAAAATGAAAGAGATATATAAGAACCAAGATGAAAACAAATGCCAAATGTAATGTGTAAGAAAACCAAAGAACCCAAAGGTGACAATGATGCTAGCAAAGTGTGACTAAAAGAAGTAAAATGCACAAAAATAGAGAAGCATGAGACAAAAAATAATAAGTAATATCTATGCTAACATTTGTATCAAAGTTGAGCATGTGAAATATAAGTCTATAAGTATCAGAAGGTTTCTTGAAGTTGAATTTATTTGTTAGTATGCATTGTAGAATAAGAGTGGACAATGTCAGATGCCCCAATGGGTAAGTAAATGTAGGGATAGGCATCATAAGATGCCCCAAAGTCAGAAGGAACATGTGGATGGGCATCACAAGATGCCCCAACATGTGATATGGAGTGAGATAACATTAAACCATTATAATGATTTACATTGGCTTGGTAGGTGCATTTGGAGATAGGTAAATGTGTTGGTTTGTTAGATTTTAGGGATGTTGAATGTGACATAGGATGTGTAGGAGAGGTATGAGGAGGGAAAGGAGGTAAAAAAGGACCATGTATGATATTCTTTGGAGTAGGCATTTGAACCAGGTACTCCTTTGGTTTATGTGACCTAATAGGTTGAGGTTTAATGGATGCAACAATATGTTTAAAGTTGTTCATATTAGCTATCCTTTCCTTATTGGTGTAAGAATAAGGATCAACTGGGGTTTGAAAAAAATTAGTGGATAAGGTGTAGGTATGGGGTAATTGTTTTTGTTCATTAGGTAGTTGATGTTGATGTGATTGTGGTTCTTGAGATTGAATTTGAGAAGCTTGAAGATAATCTTGATAACATTGTTTGGTGAGAATATCAAGATTGAAATGTGGACCAAGAAAGGGAGAAAGAAGAAATCAATGAAGATCATGACAAGATTGATGAGAATGACCTATAGTAGATGCCACCAACAATATTTATTAAGATTGTACCATTCTGGAGGAGGTTTGGAAGGATCAAAGCTCATGGGTTTAAAGGGTGGTAATTTCTTCTTAAGTTATTCTAAACTCAAGGGAGGGTGGGTAGGGTTAAAATTGGTTGAATTGGATGCTCCATTTTAAGGTTGGTGAGGTTAGGATGAATCAATGTTATGAGAAAATAATTAGAAAGGTTCTTTAGTAGTTATTTAAGGTGTTTCAAATTGAGTCATAAGAAAGTCTTGCCTTTTTGCTTGGTTTAAGGCTTCATCTAAAGTTTTAGCGGAAAAGATTCAAACTTTGTATTTAAGGGGAGCTTTATGAGTAGTAACAAATAGTTTTAAAAGAGTATCATCATTCATGTTATGGTCCAGTGTATGAGGGAGAGACTTCCATTGTTTAATGAAAATGTGAGCAGATTTATTAGGAAGTTACTTGGCATTGATGAAATGGCTAAGGTAATTTTCAGAAAGGTCATCATGTTAGAATTCATTCACTATAGCATTGACTAAATCCTCTAGTTGTGAGATGGAATGTCTAGGAAGTTTGTTGTACCATTCAAGTGCATCACCAACAAAGGTTTTCGCTAAGAGCTTAGTGGTACTAAAGGTGTTAGTTTGGACCCATTCCTTATAGAGAGTACCAAAAGACTTAAGAAAGATAGTAGGGTTCTTAGTCCCATTATATGTGATAGTTGGAGAAATGTTTCCAATATATATGGAGATAATGAATGGGGTTAAAGGTTTATTTTGAAGATGTTGAAGTATTTTGTTATTCATTGGAGGTTGAGGGATGATATTCCCATTGACATCTCTAAGAGGAGGAGGGACAAAATTTTGATTTGGTTGACTAGTCATGTGTAATAAATGTTATTGCATGTTAGTCATTTGAGAGATGTTAGAAGTTTGCATTATGTTTATTTGTTGTATGACTTGTGCAAAAAGTTGAGTTGTATCAATAAGTGGGTCAATGTTTGTAGGTGGGGTATTAGTGTTGATAGGAGGGGGATTATTTGGTGGAGGATTCCCAACATTGGTATTAGGAGGAGGATTAGGACTAATGACCTCAAATACATTACATTGTGTAGTGATTGGTTTTGAATTAGGAGAAAATGAAGGAAGAAATTGAATAGTTTCATCTAGAGTAATAAAATAAGTGAGGTTATGATCTAAATCCTTGACAATGCAATGTTTTTGACTAAGCAAAGGTTGAAAAAGTGTCATCATTATGAAATAAGAATACATAACCACACAATAAATAGGTGTAAAAACAAAGAGACAAAAAGAGATAGATAAGAGTACAGAGTTGATTGGGTTGACCTGGTATAGGAAACTGAGGCTGACAACTATACATAGTCGACAATGTTGACCTAGTACTGGAAATAAAGGCTGAAAAAGTGTACATAGTCGATAGTGTCGACTTAGTACAAGAAACAAGGGTTAAAAAAGTGTACAGAGTCGATAGGGTCAATCTAGTACTAGAAATAGGGGCTAAAAAAAAGTACAGAGTCGACAGGGTCGACCTAGTACTATAAGCAGGGAAAAACAAACAGTATGTAAGAGACTGTGTCAAGTAAAATGACTGTGTATTGAAATAGAAAAAAATTTACAAGTACTTTTGAAAGCAATAAATGAAAAAAAATATACAATCATTTGGATCAATGAGGTTGATCCAATTGAAGCACACAACACAAAACCTTGCACCAATACTAGCTAATGAAAGTTTTTACAATACAACATACAATTTGAGCAAAGAGCAAGTAGTCAACTTAGAAAGTAAAAGCTAACTAAGTGGTCATCCTGAATATTGTTAAATTATTAAAATATAATTTTATATGTGTTAGGGAGTTGGTTGTAAGAAAAAAACTAGAAAGTAATCTAAAGATGGTTTCAAGACATTTGGACTAAAAAGAATCTGTATTGGTAATGGTACTAGTTTGGTATTGGGGCCTACCCCCTCACTTCACACACCGCAACAATAAGAGTGTCGGGTGCTTGACCAATATATAACATTAACCATGTATTTATACTTGGATAGAAAACCCAGTCAGCTTCCTCCTTAGTGATGCATTCCAAGTAGGTAGGCCTTGGATAGATAATTGTTTAAAATGTGTTTTAAGATTTTTTGATTTGGTAGTGTGTGCATAAAAGAGAAGATAGTGAAACTAAACTGTATAATGAAAAACCATCTAATTATATTATGTGATTTATTCTAAGCATACAAGCAACAAGAAATAAAAATGTGAGTTAATTAATAACATATAAGTGTTAATTCCAACTTTGAAACATAGTACAGTGTCGATTCTAACTACAATATATGCAGAGAATATAGAACAAAGTTGACAATGTCACTTTTGTACTATGAAAATAAGGGTCTAAAAAAGAACTACATCGATAGTGTTGACCTAGTTTTCCAAACAAAATACAAAATACAGAACTACATTGATAGGGTCGACCTACTTGAGTGTCCAAGGGTAGTTTTAAAGACTATAAACTATGAAAAATAACACTGTAATGAATAACAAAAATGATAGAGAATGATAGAAAAGAACCTTGGTGGGTTGGAGGATGCAGATGAAAATGAGATTATTGTTAAAGTACTCTGATTTATGCTTGCAAATTCTATCAACTGGATCGACTAGGTTGACCTAGCTTTGCAGTTCCTTGTTTGTTAAAAATCTATAAAATGTACTACATTGATAGGGTCGACCTATTATGTTTTCTACAAGTCTAAAAATGTATAGAGTCAACCTAGTAGGCTCATCTAGATGTCTAAAAATGTACAAGGTCGATTGGGTCAACCTAGTAGCCTGATTTGAAAGTCTGAAAGTGTATAGAGTTGACAAAGTCGATATGATACCCTGTACCCGATGAGAAACCTATACAAATAAAATAGAGTTAAATCGATGTGACTATGTGTTAAACCTACGCATAGAAGTTAGGTCTATATCAACACTGTCAACCTAGTATCACAAATATAGAGAAATAAAATGATAAAATAATGAAAAATATAAAATAAAACTTGTAAGGATTAGATGCATGTCAGGTTCACCAAAATGTATGTAATCAGAAATGTATCATGTCTATAAATCAATCCTAACTCAAAGAAGATAAATTATACCATATACTTCCAATTGGGGACATATTAGATGATCAAGAACATGACCAAGATGAGGATCTACTAGATTTGATTAGGGGATCTCTTACCATAATACATTATGTTAGGGAGGGTTCTAAAGCCTCCAATCAAGCACAATCATGTAATAACCCTAAGGGAGTCCTATGTTTTGATATTTCACTAAATGAATAATAAGTAAAGCAAATCTAATCTAGTGCTCACCAAAGCTTGTGGCACAAAGTTGTGATTAGAAATAATTAAAAGTAAACATGTATACGAGACATATACTCGCATCAATGTATACAAAATCTTAATGCATGGAAATGAAGTACAAATGCATATCTAACTACTCTTACAAAGGAGGAACAAAGTTAGGAATACTTACCTTTGAAGATGAACCCACTGAGCCTCAATCTCTCCCTTGGCCAAGGTGCTTTGCAAGAGGTCGTTGTGGTATGTAAGGATGACAAAGACATATCAGCTCTAGGCTACACAACCTATCAATGCATTCAAAAGACTTCTCCACAAGTCAAGATTCGTATCTCCAAAGAAAGTATGGAACCCTAAGCTTGATCCTCAAGTAGAATGGTGGATAAACAAATGCACAATAGCTCTTACTTCTTCTCTTCTCTAAATAATGGTGAAATGATCTTGTATATATAGGTAGATTTAACCCTAAGCCCTTCTGAAAGTTTCGATCAACAGGGTCGACCCAGTCGACCTAGCACATTTTTGGACAAGAATTCACTAGGTCATGGGTTAGGTCGGCCAAGCGCTGACTTGGACCCTAAGTGAATTTTACCTAAAACTGTACAAGGTTGACCCAATCGACCTAGTATAGGAAACTGATGTTGAAAACTATACATAGTCGATAGGGTCGACTTAGTAAAGTGAATAGTCGAAAGGGGGTAAGGTTAGGAAAAGGGGGACAAAAGGTAGAAAATGACTAAGGAGTGTGCAAGAGAGAAGAACAAGCTTAGGGGAATGGTTTTTAGGAGACAAGTGTGTAGATAACAAGTGGCAAAATGGACAACAATCTTGTGAAGCACCAATGGTCTGCCCACCCCTTTTTCGATACACCCCTTAAGGCGTGCACTCAGAGAGATTGAGACTCGACGGGTTCCTCCAAGTTACAAAGTGTCAGTAATTGATAAAAGTTTGAAAATATTATGTATATATAGATGGGAAATGATTATTGTTGTGAGCCCTGACCCCATGAATGGTTGGGTGGCTCCAGACCCTCATTTAACTCAACCTTTCATTTGAACTACTTTGCCATCCAAAGATGATCCTCCACCTCCACCTTTGGATGTAGTGGCTTGTGCTTAATTGTCATTTGAATTATTTGTAATTATGTATTGTTATCATATTTTGTCAGAAGTTTCTTAATTTTAATATCTCTGTTATCATATTTTGAACTGATATTTTTTTTTGACGAAAAATTTGAATCGTGAATATTTACTAACTACTTTACTTTATAACCTTTTGTACTTTATTATTAATTAAATAATAAATTCACTTTAACATTCTAATAATAAATTAATAATTAAATCTGATTTTAATCACTTAAATTTAATTAGATTTATTTGCATGTTTATAGATACACGGAAAGCAATATCGATACCAATACTAATAATACAAATGTCAGTATTAAAATGCGAAAACAGCCAGCAAATTTGAGGTTTGGCATGGTATATGGATGAGAAGATAACATACATTTGGCTGCAATATCAATATCAATGGAGGTGGAATCCCTTCGCTATGCAGTGATGAACATCAACAATAACGTTACGTGGTTTACACCAGCAATATCATCATCCCCGGGTGATAATGAATTTGGAGAATACGAATCCTTTCCTGCACAGCAAAATTTATTTGATTTCCCTGGATCCGCCAATTTTAAAGCCCCCGACATGGCTGACGAGGAGGAGAATGAGTGGGGAGAGTTTGTGCAATTCAATACCCACCATTACTCCAACACAAACATGGACAGCAGAGAGATCTCCAAACCCTTGCCATTGTTTTTGTTCGGCGAAGAGGAATTGGATGTACCGGGAGGAGGAGGAGGAGTTAATCTCTTGTTTAAGGACTATGAGAAAGTGAAGACCCCCACTGGCACTCGTACTATGTCTGGTGTTGAGTTGAATGATTTTATTGCAACTCTATACAAGCAAGCTGAGAATAAAGAAGATACAATCAAGGGGATATCTGTGCAACTCAACAATGATCCCTTTCAAAACAGTGATAATGACGGAGACTTGGAACCAAGTGATAGCTGGGAATTCAAAGATGCCTTTTCTCAGCATGCCCATGGAAATGGTGATAATAGCATCACACAGAGTGGCGGCCGCGGCGGCGATGGTGATAAAGACTTGTTATTTCTGCCCCATTTTCATTCTGATGTGGATTGTGAGCATGTTTCACTTCAACTCAACGAAGACAAACTGAGTGAGGTTGACATATTTTATGTTAAACTAAGAACATATGCACATTCAGTTGCACGCAGGCATCTTTCTCAACTGGAGGTACAGTTTGTTGCCCTGCCCAATCTCTCATACTTGTCGCAGCAGTACACTTTTAAAGTATTTTGGAGGCCTCATGTCTCGAATCTTGCTATGCTTTCTTGCAGAAAACCTCGTTAGTTGCATCTCAATCTAACTTGCTTGATGAGACAGAGACAATCACAAAAGAAATTCAGGTGTGTTCTTTAATTATAAATTATTACTGATTTTTTTAATTTCTTAATACTCTGATTTCAATGAAACATTTCTCGCCCCATTCTCTAAGTCTCTCTATCGATTACGTTGTATATCGTATCAAATGATGTTTCACCAACTATCAAAGTTCAAGGATCAAATAATTGAATGGTGAGAAAATAGTAAAAGTCTGTCTGCATTTATGGTTTATTGATGCAGAGGAATTTACCCCTGACTTGTTCTTTCCCACAAAAAATAAAAGACACGAAGCAAACCTGGAGCTTTTCTTCCTACAGCTACCAGTTTGGACACAATAATTGATTCAACATGATCTCCATATCAAAGAATGGCAACATATGGTCGGAGCAGTAATAATAATATACAGAAATTGTATCTTCCTTGATATACAAACACTGGAGGCATCTGGTTTTGTATATTTAAATTTGCTCACACCATGCAGCCTAGACACTCAATAGTCCTGAAACACACTGTGGTTTATAAGTGTAGGAAACAGAATAGCAAGCACAATCAACAAAATCTCATTAAAAAACACTACCTTCAGATGTTATGAACCTTTAGTCAGTGGGGCACCTCTGTTGTGGCCCCAGAGTAAAAAAGGAAATAAATTCCAGCTCAAGAAAAGTATAAAGTAAAAAAATAAAGTAAAATAAAAACTCCAGCTCAAGAAAGGCAACTTTATAGTGTCTAGGATGGCTTCTATTTGTTAGTTAGTGACTTTAATATCGTTATCTTATCTTGTTAGCTCGTGACTTTAATAAGTCTTGCATCTCTTCTATTAGTTAGTGATTTTAGTAAGACTTGCATGGCTTTAGTAAGACTGGCATGGCTTCTATTAGTAAGACATTAGAATTGTCTTTCTTTTTCTTGTCTTTTGGCATGGCTTCTATCAGTAAGACATTAGGATTTTCTTTCTTTTTCTTATTTTTTCTCAAATTAGTGTTTTCTGAAAACAATCTTTTATGTCTTAGAACCATTCTTATCTTATTTTTTTGGTTATTTTGCCTAGTTATGGATCAATATGAATCTATTTAATCAAAAGCTTATATAAGGCTGGAGGATATAATTTTTAATAAATTGGCGCTATCATTAGCCTTTTTGCGACTATTTCTTTCGGCCATGCCCAGGGCTCATAATGATCTTGGTGGCTGTAAGCCTGACCGGCACTCAAACTGTGTAAGGAGAGTAACTTGAGGTTATGTCCTGTTTGTAATTTTTCTTAGAAATTTCATAAAAATTCCATTTGCATTCCCTTCAGTTTTTCAAGTTCGTTCTTCTTGTATTTTTCTTTAAATTCTTCAGTCTGAAAGAGTTAGCGAACATGGTAGATTATATATTTTACTACTAGCAACAACAAAAGGTTAGCAAATTCAAGTTCTTGCTCAGTTTGCAGCTGCTACAGTTTGGAATGTAACAATGACATCAGGGCTAACAGACACACTTTTAAAAAAAATCTTCCATTGTCAGGGCTTCTTCTATGGGGCTAGGAAAGTGTTCTGATACCACTGTTTTGATCCAAATTCTGAAAACAAAAATTTTCAGACAAAATTTATGAGGTTCAAAAAATTTGATTTATAAAAGAATTTTCTATAACAAAGGATGGAACTCTGCTCTGTCACCACTGTTATATTCCAAACTGTAGCAGCTGCAAACTGAACAAATTTTTTAGTTTCTTAAACTTATTTTTTGAGATATGACTTAAATCTAGAATCGGATGGAAAAAGCCTGGATAAATATCTTTTCTAAAATTGAACTCCCTAAATAAAAACTATTTTTATTTAAAGAAAATGCATAAACATGGATTAATGCTTTGTCCCCACAATTAATCACCAAAACTGTACCTAAAAATCAGCAGTGGACATGCCAGGTAATCCCATCTCTCTGTACAAAGTCTCCCTAGGTCTGAATATTCTGAACTTCCTGGTTTAGGGTCATCATTCACATGTTACAGAACATAGCCTTACAAATATTCATTCCATTGACCTGTATTGAAAAAAATCTAAAAATTAGCTGAAGAGTATATAGCTGTAGCGCACCCAAAAACAGACTTAATTTTTTTTGTTGCATTTCACCAGTATACTCCAAACACTCTGTTCTCTTTCTATTTGGTTCAAGAATAATATCCTTTCCACTGCTTAACATAAAGTTTCCGATGTTTGTTTCTGATAAAAGTCTCGGATTCATATTTGACTTAGTCAACTTTTCATTCCTTACAGTCTTTATGTTTTACACTTAAAGCATAAGCAGTACAAACATTGTTAACTATTAACCTTTACAACAAACTCTTGTTGTTGACCATATTAGGTCTTAGGTGAAATCTTAAACTCTATATCATTGTGATGTAGAAGCATCCGGGTTCACGAGCATTCTGGCATCAACCAAAAATATGTTAGTTGAGGAACTTGTCTAAGTGTTTGGTTGCACAAGGTTTTTAACTGTGCATATGTCTTGTAAGTTTGCACAAGTATTCTGTATTGCGCAAACCATTTTTTGTGCTGTTTTGCATTTTCTTTGGTATGCATGTGTTTGGTAAAGTTTGGTGTTTCCTGCGACCACACTTGTGTCTGTAATGTTCAATGCATTCTTTTGTTATGTGCATTTGTATCCTTTCCTTTGACTAAATGAGTTTGCAAAGCTCTGTGAAAAGATGTTGTGGTAATATTCCCTTGCCGCATAGCCATGCAGAGATTCTATGTATGTTTCTGTCAGCCTGCGATGTCTTTTGAGCAATAGGATATTTGGCGAAGTTGATTTTTCACCGCAGTGACGAATGAGTAGGAGAGACTTCTAGAGATGATTGAATCTTCGTCGCACATCCTAAGAGTTGAATTGTGGATCATTTGGAAAGCCTGTGATAAAGTATGGTATTATTCTTGAAATGATATAAGGATCATGGTACAAAGGTTTTCATGAAGATTGGTGATTGCGAAGTCCTGCGATCTTGTGTGACTTTATCGTGTGACTATGAGGTATTATGGAAGGAGCCATTGCTAATTGTTTAGTAATTGATTCTGGAAGACACAAAAGGTGATAAGGATTCATTTAATAATGTCAGTGACCTATTTTGGGACGTGTTGAGTTCTAACGTGTTCTTGTTGCTTGGAAATGTGAAGACATTTAATATTTTGACATTTAATGTTTGAGATGCACTAGGGTGTGTTAATGTTGTTAGTAGGGTAAAAACACTTTATGTAAGTAGGTGGGTCTTGCGTCTATAGAAGCATGCCCTTATGCTTGTGCTAAGGGGATGACTTTGACTTCTTCGGATGGGAAGTGGAGATTAGATCTGGGA
This sequence comes from Torreya grandis, assembly GCA_037957365.1. Classification (NCBI taxonomy): domain Eukaryota; kingdom Viridiplantae; phylum Streptophyta; class Pinopsida; order Cupressales; family Taxaceae; genus Torreya; species Torreya grandis. The sequence continues at coordinate 1,649,961 of JARHVA010002221.1, read as the reverse complement.
GTTTTCAGTCTGAGATAGATTATTTGAAAAGACTGTGAGTTAACAGAACTTAGATCTACAAAATTGATGTTGTAACGAATCTCATTGTGAAATGGTGGCGTTATTGTGTTATTGTGCTTGTTGTATTTCATTTGATTGAAATCAAATAAAGATCTGAGTTGTTGCATTTCATTGCGATTTTCGCTTAGTATTTTGAGGGTTGCGTGGTCTAAAGCATTTATTAATTGAGATCCTTAACCGCGATTGCATCATTTGGTATCAGAGTAAGGTTGTAGTCCTTGTTATTGTTTTCATTGCTTTCTGCATTTGTGAGTGTGGGTAGAAAGTAGCTACAGACATCTTCCAGCAAGATTGTTGGGAAGGTGTAAGAGAGGTGTGAGATCTAGATTTCCAGCTGATATTTAATTTCTAAGAAAATGACACATAGAGGAGGCTTACGTGGTAGAAGAGCTCGAGTGGTTAGAGCACCTAAACTAGCAGATTCGGCAAAAGTGATAAGAGAAATGCAAGCTAGAATGGAAGACATCATCGTGGTGTTGTAGTAGTAGATGATGCAAGTGATACTGAGATTGCAGAAGCACTTGAAGATCAAGATGTACAAGAAGAGGTTAATGACCCTGAAGATCGATTCCTGCGAGCTGTTGTGAGAATGACAAGAAAATCAAAGTTGGATACTGAATGTTATTCCGGAAGTCTGAGTCCTGAAGAGCTTATTGATTGGATCACTGAGTCAGAGAAATACTTTGAGTATGCGAGTATGGAAAATCCCAGGGGAGTTAAGTTTGCTGGCGCAAAGTTGAAAGGTCATGTATCCTTATGGTGGGAACATGTACAAGTTGAGAGATTGCACAAAGGTAAAGAAAATATCAAAGTATGGAATAGATTCGTTGCCAAGTTGAAAGCTAAATTCATTCCTGTGGATTATAATATGAGTTTGTCAAGATACTCCAAAACCTACAACAAAGAGAAATGAGTGTTAAAGAACACACTGAAGAGTTATAAACTTACCATTTGAGTTGGTCATGTTGAAAAGATCTCTAGATATGTAAATGGATTGCGCATGGCAATTCAAGATGAATTTGGTATGATTGGATTGTGATCTGTGGAAGCCTATCAATGTGTGTTGAAGGCAAAGTATAAATTAACGTGAAAACAAGGAACATCACGAGGAAGAGGAGGATTCACTTGTGGACGTGGAATTGTAAGGGGTTATTTTGTGCAAATGCAAGAGGGCGAGGCAAGTATTTTGCAACATAATGATGCTAAATACCCAAAGAGGTAGAGGTGATTTCAAAGGAAGAAGATCCTATACCTATGGATGAGGTCAAGGTCGGGGATTCAATGGAACATGTTTCAAATGTGGTGAGATTGGCCGCAAAACATTTGAGTGTCCTCATATGCATACTGAAGGAAACATGATTGATGCGAACACTCATATCGCACAAGCAAATGAAGAAAGTATTGCGTCTGTTCATAATATAGATGAACCAGAGATTGGAGAAGCTCTCATAATGAAGAGGGTATTGTTGACTCCTGCAAAAGAGGAAAATAGCTCTGCACAGAGAAATAATTTATTTAGAACCATTTGCAAATTTGAAGGTAAATGTTGCAAATTGATTGTTGATAGTGGAAGCACAAATAATATTGTTTCGCAAGAATGGTAGATAAACTTAAGTTGAAGAGAATTTTGCATCTGAATCTATATAAGGTTTCTTGGTTGTTGAAAGGACATCAAGTTCTGGTGAATGAACAATGTCTGATAAGTTTTCAAATCGGTACATATAAAGATGAAGTTATATGTGACATAATGCCTATGGATGTTTGTCATATTTTTCTTAGAAGGTCTTGGCAGTTTGACCGTAGGGCACAACATGATGGTCGTGCTAATACATATACATTGTGGAAAGATGGAGTAATACACACACATAATCGTCTAAAGGATAACTGCAAAGAAGTGGAAAAGAGTCCGAAAATGTTGATGATTTTAGGAAAGGAATTTTTGAAGGAAGTTGAGTGAATGTTATGCGTTGATCACGAAACTAGTGCAAGAAGTTGTAGATGTAGTAGGAAAAGAAACAACGCCGCAAGAGGTAAAAGAGCACCAAGTGAGTTCGAGGAGATTGTATCTAATGTTTTTTAGATGGATTAGCGTCGATGAGAAGCATAATTCATCGCATGGATTTGATCCCTGGTTCGAGTTTATCGAACAAAGTAGCACATAGGGTGACTCCAAAAGAGAATGCAAAGGTGCAAAAACAAATTCAAGAGTGAATAAGGGTTTAATCAGAGAAAGTTTGAGCCCGTGTGCAGTACCAACAATACTAATGCTTAAGAATAATGGAGAATGGAGAATGTGCACTGATTCCAGAGCCATTACCAAGATTACTATAAAGTATAGATTTCCATTGTTGGGCATGGATGATTTAATGGATTGCTCGAGTGGAGTGAGATACTTCACAAAAACTTGTTTGAATAGTGAATATCATCATATTCACATAAGAGAGGGTGATGAATGGAAGACAACATTCAAAACATAATAAGGGTTATATGAGTTGTTAGTTATGCCATTTGGATTAATTAATGCACTGAGTACATTCACGAGATTGATAAGTGAAGTTTTCAAACCATTTTTGGTTAAGTTTGTCATTGTGTATCTTGATGACATATTGATTTTAGTAGAATAAAGGAAAAACATTTGTGACACCTGCACAAAGTGTTAGAAAGATTGAGAGTTTAAAAGCTACTTGTAAATTTGAAGAAATGCAATTTCATGTAGAAAGAATTGGTATATTTGGGATTTGTGATTTTTCAAGAAGGTTTAAAGATGGATCCAAAGAAGGTGCGAACTATACTAGCACAAAGTGTTAGAAAGATTGAGAGCTTAAAAGTTACTTGTAAATTTGAAGAAATGCAATTTCATGTAGAAAGAATTGTTATATTTGAGATTTGTGATTTTTCAAGAAGGTTTAAAGATGGATTCAAAGAAGGTGCGAACTATACTAGATTGGCTGTCATCGCAGAGAACATTTGAAGTACATAGTTTTCATGGGCTCGCAAGTTTTTATAGGAAATTCATCAGGAATTTTAGTGGAATGTGTACAACGATCATCAATGCGATGCACAAAGGTAAATTTTTGTTTGTATGGACAACAAAAGCAAAATGTAGTCTGTAGCAGTTGAATAAGAAGATAATAGAGCAATGAGTGTTGGCATTGCTAGATTCTAATAAAGTATTTAAGGTAGATTGTGATGCGAGTGACACTGTAGTAAGAGCAATATTGAGTTAAGAAGGGACACTTGTTGCATGTTTTAGTGAAAAGCTGAATTATATAAAGCATAAATATTCAGGATATGCTAGGAGTTCTATGCAATTCTTCAAGCATTAAAGAAATGGAGACATTATTTGTTACCAAATGAAATTGTATTGTATACAAATCATCAAACATTATAGTTCATTAATAGTCAGCATAAGTTGAATTAAAAACATATGAAGTGGGTTGAATTCCTATAAGAATTATTCATTTTTTTTGAAACACAGAAGAGGCAAGTCTAAAAGAGTTGATGATGCTTTGAGTAGAAGAATTATTTTGTTACAAGAGTTAAGAGTGGAAATCATAGGATTTGATCTTATGAGAGAACAATATGATGAAGATGAGAATTTTCAATAAGCATGGAAGTCATGTAGAGAACCAGTGAGTAAAGATAGAACGCCATGGTTGAAATATTTTATTCAGGAAGGTTTGTTCTTTAAGGGAAGGCAATTAAGTAGACTGAGAGGTTAAATGCAGGAGAATTGATCAAGGAAAAACATAGTGGAGGTTTAGTAGGTCATTTTGACAAAACATCAACACAAGTGGCAAAATATTATTTTTGGCTAAGGATGAGTATAGATGTGTGCAAATTTGTTCTAGTGTGTAGAGTTTGCCAACAAGCGAAAGGGAGAAGTCAAAATACAGGATTGTATCAACTGTTGCCTATTCTAGAGAAATCGTGGGAGGATATAAGTATGGAATTTGTTTTAGGTTTTCCGAGAACGTAGAAAGGAAACTATTTAGTATTTGTGATAGTTGATAGATTTTCAAAGATGACACATTTTGTAGCATGTAGAAAGACTAGTGATGCAACAAACATTGCTAATTTGTTTTTTAGAGAAGTTGTAAGATTGCATGGTTTACCTCGTAGTATAGTATCAGACAGGTGTAAAATTTGTTGGACATTTTTGTAATGTCCCTATTTTCGGTACACAAGTAAACATGTATTGAAGACTGTTAGTCTATTTTTTCCCATAGACTAAGGGTTAACTTTTGGAGATTTTATTTTATTATTGATTAAGATTGTCCGAATAGTGATTTTGATCATTTGACCATATAAGACAATTTTAGATAGTTAATAAAATATTATTAAAAAGTGGATTTTACCACCTAAACATTCTATAAAAGTGGTTTTAACCGCTATTGCACTTGAAAGTTCGAATAATATTTGGAGAAGGTATTTTAATTAATTGTTTGCCCAAAAGTGATTTAATCACTCTTATAAATTGGGTAAATTAATTAATTATTTATTAAATTATTGTCTTAGAGTAATTTTAATTACTAATTCTATTTTGACAATTAATTTAATATTATAAGTGGGAAAAAGAGTAAATGTCGGCTTGGAGGGAACATGAAAGAAGAAAAGATTTTTAAAAAAGTGGTCAAGTGATTTAAAAAGATGTTTTGCCTCCAAAAATGGTTCGTCCCACTTTGAAGACTATATATGGACATGAGGGCTTATATTTTGGATATGCTAATTTGATATATTGAATCTTCATTTTTGAAGAAGGATTGGGATGTGAATGCCCAAGGTTGCTGTTGCTGATTGAAGAGTGATTTCACCAAAAAATCACATTGAAGACATTCTGTTTTTTTGTAGGTTGCTGATTTGAAGAAGTATTTCTAGTTTTTTGCATTTTAGGTCTATTTTTGAAGCAAAGTGAGCAAAGACATCAGATTTGAAGTGAGTGATCAGATTGAAGACATTTGTGAGGGCTCTAGGGTGGAGTGAACCCTTTTAGGAGTGTGATGTCACACTCCTTAAGGGTGATGTCACCTTTGAGACTGTAATTTCCACTTTTTGTGGACGTTTTGTGCTCATAAAATTCTACAATAAAGATCATTGGATTACTCCTATTTTTGTGGTTGTTTGGTATATCATGTGTTAATTGACTGAGTATTTTTGAAGCAATTAATTTTATAAGTTTTAACTATATTTTGCCTATAAAAATTTCATAATTGATGATGTGGCAAAACTAATTGGAGAATCCGATTTGAATATTCATTTAGCACTTGCAAACCAAATTTCATAATTTTTGGAGTTGTTTAAGGGCAAAAAAAGTATTTTTTACCAAATCGTTGACCTGGGGCAACAATCTAGTCTTATGGTAATTTATTCAAATTTTGACATTTTAATCTTGTGACTTTTCCGTTTGAAGATGAGTGGGATTTGTGGATTTTCTGTACTTTCTTCTTTGGCCCTTAGTGGTATCGGAGCACAGATCTAGTGCTCTTGTGAGATCTTATGTGTGCAGATTTGTATGCAAACAAATAAAAAGATTTTGTGTTATCAGAGAAGAGGAAAAGCCATGGGTGATCAAGGGTTTACTTTAGAGCAAGTAAAGTTTTTGCAGGATTTGATCAAGGAGAGCCAAAGTGATCTTAAGCATACATTGAGTATGTAATTTGCAGCCATGCTGAAGACTACACTAGATCCAAGCAAGAGCCATCACCTCAATGGAGAAGAAAGCTCAAATAGCGGTGAGAGGGTTTCTACCAACCCCCCCTCACAAGTACTTCAAAGGCACATTTTTGTAGGAAGAAGCAGTTGTTGAGGATGAGCCACCGATGTGTAATTCACTTGATACACATCAAAGTGAGTATGCACCCTGAGCTATGCTACTCAAGGACTTTTGACTTTTCGCGAGTATTGTGAGATGAAAGATGGGTCAAAATCAAGAGGATCGAGCATGCAGCGTCGTAGAGACTTACAACAAAGGTTGGGTAAGGTTTTTTTTCCTGTTTTGATGGTACTGATAAACTTCCAGTGAGATCATGGTTACAAAAATTGGAGACCTTTTTTCACTCAACCCCATGTTTGCGGATGAAGCTCTCATGTTTAACACACTTCACTTGGAGGGTATTGCTCATGAGTGCTGGTTTCATGGCATGATCACACAAGGCCATGGATTTATTACTACCTTGAAAGAATTCAACAAGAAGGTAATAGAGAGATTTGATAGAAGAGATCCAGAGATCCACTTCTGTGCGTTGGCACAACTCAAACAAAATCATGATGTTGAGAGGTATATTGCTGATTTTCAAAAGATTTCAGTTATGGTACCAGATGTAAGCGAAAAAAGGTTGGTTGTTCTCTTTACTGGAGGTTTGATTGAGCCTTTGAGAGATTTGGTAAAAGATTTTAACCTTCTTTGCTAAATGCAATTACTAAAGCTTTGGATCTAGAGTATTCAACTTACAAGGACAATATGTGGCCAAAAGGACAGCAAGGGGTAGCCACTCATTCACATCCAAAAGTGGGAAATACCGGGCAGCCAAAGTCTGATTTTAATGGGCAGCCAAAAGCACCAAGTGGGCAGCCTAGGGCAACACCTAGTGAGCCACCAAAGAATCCTTTTTAGCCTTATGTTCCACCACATAAAGCGCTGCCCTATAGCAGCAACATGAAGGATTTAAGAGATGAGTTGAGGAGAGGTTTGTGCTACACTTGCAAAGATCCATGGACTAGATGCCATCGTTGCATGGGCAAATGATAAGTCCATTACATTGAGGTAATTGATGATGATTCGGATTTTGATGTTAATACTAATGTTGAACAAAATGAAAATGTTGATGAGCATGTGCATGAGGACACAAAAAAAGTGGGCAACACACTTACTTCTCTTTCAGGAACTCCCAAGTATTATGCATTCAGGGTAAAAGGCACATTGAGAGGACAAAGGGTGACTACTTTGGTTGATAGTGAAGCCACTCATAACTTCATTGATGAGGGCTTGGTTAAGAAGATGCCATTGGAAACCGTGGATTGCAAGGGCTTCAATGTGACTGTGGCGGATGGTTTCACTATTCCTTGTTCCAAGATGATTCAACAACTTCCACTCACTCTTGGGAAGCACAAGGTAATTGATGATTTTTATGTTGTTGGCATTGGTGAGATTGATGTTGTGTTGGGTGTTCAATGGTTGCATTTATTAGGTGAATTCACTCAAAATTATAAGACTATGGAGCTAAAATTCTTCAAAGAAGGCAAGGAAATAGTCCTCAAGAGTCTAGCTAATGGTGCTCCACAAGAAATGTCCATGAAGAGGATAGAAAGAGCTTTTATGAGAGGTCAAATTACATGGGAAACAAGCTGCCTTATCACAGTAAAATAAAAAAAAACAGAACAACCCCCTCATGGTGAGTTACAATCTATTTTAGACATTCATGTTCATGTTTTTAATGATTTGCCTTATGGGTTGCCACCGGATAGAGGTTTTGAGCATAACATTGAGCTAGATGTGGGTGCCAAACCAGTTATTGTCACTCCATCCTGTCATCCAAGAGCATTCAAAGAGAAATTGAATGACCGCCAACAAAAGTGGGTAAGCAAAGTGCAAGCTTATGATTTTAGACATTGAATATGTGAAAGGTAAAAACAATGTGGTAGCGGATGCACTATTAAGGAAGCCAAACGGTTATGTGGAAAAGAAGGATCAATCATGTTTGGAATTGCTTGAGGGCAAGCAATTTTGGGAAGGGAGGACTGTAATGTCCCCATTTTTGGTACACAAGTAAACAGGTATTGAAGGCCATTTGTCTATTTTTTCCCATAGACTAAGGGTTAACTTTTGGAGATTTTATTTTATTTTTTGATTAAGATTGCTCGAATAGTAATTTTGATCATTTGACTATATAAGACAATTTTAGTTAGTTAATAGAATATTTGTAAGAAGTGGTTTTTACCACTAAAGCATTTTATAAAAGTGGTTTTAACCACTATTGCACTTGATAGTTTGAATAATATTTGGAGAAGATATTTTAATTAATTGTTTGCCCAAAAGTGATTTAATCACTCTTGTAAATTGGGTAAATTAATTAATTATTTATTAAATTATTGCCTCGAGTAATTTTAATTACTAATTTTATTTTGGCAATTAATTTAATCTTATAAGTGGGAAAAAGAGTAAATGTCGGCTTAGAGGGAAAATAAAATAAGAAAAGATATTTTGAAAAGTGGTTAAGTGATTTTAAAAAGATATTTTGCCTCCAAAAGTGGTTCGCCCTACTTTGAAGACTTTATATGGACATGGGGGCTTCTATTCTGGATATGCTAATTTGATATATTGAATCTTCATTTTTGAAGAAGGATTGAGATGTGAATGCCCAAGGTTGTTGCCGATTGAAGAGTGATTTCACCTGAAAATCACATTGAAAACATTCTACTTTTTTGTAAGTTGCTGATTTAAAGATGTATTTTCAATTTTTCTGCATTTTAGGTCTATTTTTGAAGGTAAATGAGCAAAGACATCAGATCCGAAGTGAGTGACCAGTTTGAAGACATTTGTGAGGGCTTTAGGGTGGAGCGAACCCCTCTAGGGGTGTGATGTCACACTCCCTAAGGGTGACGTCACCTTTGGGATTGTAATTTCCATTTTTTGTGGACATTTTTTGCTCAAAAAATTTTGCAATAAAAATCATTGGATTCCTCCTATTTTTGTGGTCGTTTTGGTATATCATTTGTGTTGATTGGCTGAGTATTTTTGGAGCAATTAATTTTATAAGTTTCTACTATATTTTGCCTATATAAATTCCAGAATTGATGATATGGCAAAACTAATTGGAGAATCTAATCTAAATATTCATTTAGCACTTGCAAACCAAATTTCATAATTTTTGGAGTTGTTTAAAGGCAGAAAAAGTATTTTTTACCAAATTGCTGACTTGGGGCAACGATCTAGTCTTTCTGGTAATTTATTCAAATTTTGGCATTTTAATATTGTAACTTTTCTGTTTGAAGATAAGTGGGATTTGTGGATCTTATGTACTTTTTCCTTTGGCCCTATAAGATGACATTACAATTTCTGATAGACATTGTGGAAGAAGTTGAATACTAAACCACAATTCAGTTCTGCATACCTCTTTTAGACAGATGGACAAACAGAGGTAGTCAACAAAAGTTTGGGTAATCTTTTGAGATGTTTAGTTGAAGGTAAGTTAGGAACATGGGATAATGTTTTGTTACACGCTGTTTTGCTTATAACAATGAATAAAAGTACTTGAAAGACACAATTTCAAATTGTTTATGGGTCAAGTCCAAAAGGAGTTGTGGAATTACGAGACATGAAGAATGAGCAAAAGAGAAGTGCTGAAGTAGAAGATTTTGCAAAACATATGTGAGAAGTGCATAATCATGTGCAAAAATAGTTAGAAAGGAATATATCGCAGTATAAACAACGTGTAGATCACAAGAGAAGAGAAGTTGAATATATGGTGGGAGACTTAGTCTTACCATATTTGAGAAAAAAAGGATTTCCAAAAGGTACTTATAATAATTTGAAGAGGAAAAAGGTTGCGTACACACAATATTTTAAAACTCTATCATTTAATGACATTTTCTCTTTTGCAACACCCTGTTGAGTTTCAATCTCCCTGAGTGCACGCCTTAAAGGGTCCATCAAGAAAGGGGTGGGCAGACCACTGGTGCTTCGTGAGAGACATTATTGTTTAATCTATCATGCTTATATCCACTACAATTCCCTCATACTTGATCTCCTAAGCAATCTTCCTCCTTATAACCCCTAACTATACCAAGACCCATATTTTTGACCATATCAGCTCGACTCGATTTAGTATTTCTTGATTCTCGCCAATTTTCAAACTAAGTCAACCTAGGTCGATGTAGTTCGAAAGTTACAACAGATGTTTTGAAACTAAGTTAGCCCTAGCTGACCTAGTTTGAGTTTAAATCCCCATATTTTCAACTACATGGCCGATGGTGTCGACTAAAACCTTAGGAAGGGTTAGGATCACTCACCACTATAAATACAAGCCACCATTTCAATCCAAAAAGAGGAAATTTATTTTCGCATTGTCATTGCTTGCAATTTTGCTCAAGTGTCATGTCCCTTTTTCTAAATAGTTTTAATTAAGGAAATAATTTAATAATAATAGTTTAGTTGTCCAAGTAACTTCATTTTCATAACATTGTAAAGAGACAACTTATGTATTATTATTATTTTAAAGTGGGCTTAATGTAATTTTAGTAAAAAGTGTTTTTAGACACTTCTAGAGGGAAACTAGGTGGGAAAAGGAAATTTGAATGAAAAAGATAATTATAAAAAGAGGAGCTAGGTTCAAAAGAAAACATCCATTGTCTATTGAAATCAAACCCCATTTTCAAAGTGTGAGCACTTGTGTTCATCTTTTCACCCAATGATGAAAACCCTTTGGTGTCCCAGATTGGAGGACGAAAACCCTCTTGTCCATTTGTGGTGATTCCATCTAGGGATCACATTTGGGCCGAAAGATTGAAGTTTATTCGAGTTTCAATTTGTTGCAATGCCACTACAGTACTTCTGTACCACCACTACAATACTTACATACCGCTGTTACAATACTGCTATAGTACTTCCATACCGTTGTTACAGTAATCCATTTGTTGTACTAGCTAAAACTTTAGATCACTGTCTTTGCAGACTGTTATGCTTTAGTAGGGGTGGCAACTTACCTTTTATGCTGTTGTTTGATCTTCAAACAACATATTGACACCTTTGCAGTTGATGTATCTACTCCAACAGTCATACGGCTCTGCCCTAGTTGTACCTACGTGTAATGGTCAAACACAACTTTGTAGTGAGTGTTTGCTGCTGGATATTAACAACAAACTTGAGTTATATACTGCATATTATATGATCAGGGATTTATGCAGTGTTATCTTTGATGTCCTGTTGTATTGTCATTAGTGCTTTGTGAGTATTCAACTTATTACAATAAAGATTTCAGTTGTTTTAGTAGCATTTATAATACCCGTTTGTGTGGTGCTATCTAGTTAATGCTCTAGTATTGTAGAAATCACAAAATATTCAGAATTTATAAAACATTACATTGGTATTAGAACTGTGATCTTGCCAAACTGTGAATCAAACAAGAAATCATAGGAGATAGAAAAAAGAAAATACCTTTAGAAGAATGAATTCCTTGCATGAAGCCATCCATCAAACTCAAAGAGATTTGACAAGGACCATTCAGAGGACAGTGAAAGAATCCATGACAGAGATGATACAAGCCTTGCAGAATATAAATCAGAACAAGGCTACCCAAAGGAGTCCAACAATTAATCGACCCATGTTTCTTCAAGCAAAGTTCTTACAAACGGAAGAAAATATAGATTCTATTCAAGAGGTGTTGATTAAAATACAAAAGGACAAGGAAAAGTACAAACTCGAGGCCACCAGAATATTTGACTAGTATCAAGGGATGCATGATAGTTTTAAATCTCAAGTTTCCTTTGACGATTAATTGGATTTACTCGAAGTGAGGTATCCAAATAAAAGAGGTCCGCATGAATACATAAGAATTTTGAGAAAGAGAAGAAAAGTTAGAACCAAAAGAAGTTAAGGAGCAGGAGCTAAAGAATATGTTCTTGGAAAAAGAAGACAGAACGAAAATAAAGGTCCAACAGGTTACAGGAATCTGCCATGCAAGTTGAAGGTAATGATCTTTTATCAGAAAAAGATATTTCATAGACTTCTAAGATTGAATGCTAGCAAAAAGTTTGTCTTGATGAAGTCAAGGAGGAACAAACATTACTTGCTAAATGCAAAATTGTAAAAGATGTTCCAGTAATTTCTAAGGTGTCCACGAAACACCTCTCAAGCTTAGTAAGACCTCATTATGCTCCCAAGCAAAGAGGCATATACTATTTGGTAGAAACTCAGAGCTCATAATAGTTAACAAGTCACAAAGGGGTCAAATATCTCAACTGCAAGCCACATATCAGAAGCTGCAACAACAAAACATTCATTATCAACAAGGTATGGTTCATGCATGGGAACCACAAAAAGGTATGCCAGAACAAGCAGTTGTTGTTTTGCAAGTTTGGTTGATCCTTTACTCCATCCTTGGTCCAAAGGACCAGATAAAATTATGCTAGTGGTACTAACTAGAAATCATATTTTTAATTGGACCACAAATACATGTGTGCGTCTTTTGGAGGAACCAAATGAAGCACTACTTGTAAAGAGGAAGTACATGGAATGCATGGATTATAGGATATGCTCAGAATAATTATAGTGAAGAGACCCTGAGACTCATGAGTCCAATGCAAGGTCCAAAGGCATGTCACCTCACAGTTGATAGTGCTCTCAAGGCAAGTGACAATGGAGCAACTCAATTACAAGGTAAGTAGATTCATACATATGCCATCTTGGTTGGATTCAAATTCGATGTTTGGATAGAGAGTGCAATTGCCCGAACCATGGTCATATTTTCAAATGCATGTGTCATAATATTTGTCATTATGGTTGGAAGTAAGTGGGAAAATGACTATTCTCCATACAGAGTCAATGGCATGCTTGGTGGGGCAGCAACAATTTCCTTTTCTCATAATGGTTTCGATTTTGTTGCTAGTATTGTTGATTTACCATTCAACATTGGCATAACATTTACCATGTGTAGTAGACTATATTTATGTGGAAGTAACGGCACATTAAGGAAGATGCTGCTTAACTGCGCTAAGGAAGAAAATGGTATTGGTAATCCTTATGAACCACCATTTGTGGTAAATAGTCAAGAAGGTAATTCACTAAATGATTCTTGGTGTAAACTTACATATGATACTACACATGCCTATGAGTATAAGTGCCAAAACTCTTTTCATTACGGGAAACATTTTAATAAGGGTGAAAATGTGAAAGGGCACATAGATCCTTTTGCTCAAGGTAGCTTATGCATTCATATATGGGATCCAGATGATATTTTGAGACACATGAAGGGTAAAATTGGTGATGAGTTCAATATCATTATTGTTGATAAGGTATATGTTATGAAACTAACCTGGGCATGGAAGTTCAGTGGTTGCAGGTCATGGCGCAATGCTCATATAATCCTCAATCCAAGGAGATAAACTTTACTTTAGAAGAGAAAGTTGTGATGTTTGGAAAAATGGAAGTAGCAAAGGCAATGAGATGCTTGGTTTTGGAAGGCATTCGTACCTTCTCATTTTATGGTAAGCTAGATAAACACCATTTTGATATTCAAGGTGTTCCAAATAAGTATAGTGTGGTGTTTAGTTATTTACCCCCATGATCATAGCCAAATAAAGGAATCCAACACATCATAAGTTTGGATTAAAGCTTCAAACATGTTAGCCACCCCAAGATGCACAAAGGAGAAATTGTAGAAGATGAAACACTACAAAATTTCATTGAGGGGAATCTTGTGGCTTCATTGGTTGCAAAATTGGAAGTCATTCTTTGCAACATTGCACATACTTGGGAGAGGACCAAATATGCAAATTTGAACATATGTTGGAAATGTTTTGTTTTCTCATGTCGATTCACAATAAACGTTTTTGCCATGAATCAAGCTGATTTTATTATTACTAGCACATACCAGATGATTGTTGGAAGTACAGTTACTATTGGGCAATGTGAAAGCTATGTAGATTTTACATTCCTTGGAGAATACAATAGAGTTTCTAAGGTTCATATCAAGGATACAACTAGCAACAAGAATGCTGCTACCGCTAATCAGATCCAACAAAAGATGAAAGTGAGTAAAGTAAAAGAAGAATGTGTTGCAAAAATCAAAGGTGCATGGCCCATTGAAGAGGTGGAAATTGATGCAAACATAATCTATGTTGCTCAAGTAAGGAGGAGCTCAACAAAAAGACAACAAGAAAGATTCTTGGAGCGTTCCAATAAATTTCAGAATGAAGTAAACAACAAACTTGAAGAATAAAGAGGAAATAATCGTTCCAGCTCAGAGAAAATGAGAGGCTAAAAAACAGGCTCAAGAAAATCTTAGAAGTGTGCATTTTGCAAACAACAATTTACACAACAGATAAAAATATTTGAATCCCAATTTGCAAAAGTCAAATTTCAGCAACAACAAGAAGTTTGTCGCCAAAAACATGTTTCCAAAACATGCCCCCACTGTAATCTGGAGATTATGAATACTGAATAGGTGTGGAGAACATGCTTCGAAAGCATGCCCCCACTGAATCTGAAAATTGTGAATGTGTGGAAACCACGCCCATATGACATCCCCACTGAATCTAAAAACTGATATAAGTACCACATACTGAATAAGTGTGGAGAACATGCTTCCAAAGCATGCCCCCACTGAATTTGAAAATTGTGAATGTGTGGAAGCCATGCTCCCACTGAATCTGAGAACTGTGAATGTGTGGAAGCCATGCCCATATGACATGCCTCCATTGAATTTGAGAACTGATATAAGTACCGAATATTGAATGAGTGTGAAGAACATGCATCCAAAGCATGCCCCCACTGAATCTACAAATTGTGCCAAGAGTGGAGAACATGCCTCCATGACATGCCCCCACTAATATGCCCTTGTTTTGAGGTGAGGGAAAAATAAGAACTGGTAGTTACCTCACCTCAAAATGATAAGACAATTGTATAATCTGTGAATGTAACCATGTAGCATATATAAGGAACATGTCTAGGTAGTATAGCATTGAAGCGCATATAACCAATGTGATTACATGGAGGCCTAAGATGCATGATAAGGTTCATGGCAACGTCTAGATAGTAACAATACAAGCTCAACAAATCAAGCACACACACAAGAGCACTCAAAACCAAGTCAAAAGACAATGGTCCAAGGAGACTGCAAACAAGGGGCATGCTCAAATGCTGCACAATCGAAGGGACACGACTTAGTCAAATGTCCACAAAAGTAATAATGACATTCAAATGTCCATACAACAAACAATGACATGCAAATGTCAAAGAAAACATACATAGGTACAAGGGCTGCAAGCAAAGGACAATATTCAAATGCTCGAACAAGGAATACAATAATAAAGCAAGGCACTCAAAGAGTGCATAAAGTAAAGCATAAGCAACCAAGATAAACATGTCATAGTAGCCCATGGATCAAATGTGTTAGGAAAAAATGTCAAGTATATAGCATATAAAGTACCTTGTGTAATATATAATCATGGATAAAGGCATGTGCAAGTACATATATGAATTCAAAACATGATAATAAATTTGATCATCGATTCATATAACCTGTGTAACAAGATCAGAAAAATGGATACCCCTAATGTCTGCATGACATGAGTAGAGGGAAGGCCCAACATGGGAAATAAGAATAGGTCATGTATCTGTGTATGCCTATATCACACTCAAATAGAAGTGTGACACGTGTATGTAGGAGTAACTGAGTATGTCATCCATCAACATGGAATTGACACATAGATGCTAAAGAGCTAATAGAATATGTAGGTGTCGCAAGTGTTTTTGAATTTTTGAATGTTTTTGATTTTTTTGGTATTTTTGGAATA
The DNA here is from genome assembly GCA_037957365.1 of Torreya grandis. Lineage (NCBI taxonomy): Eukaryota > Viridiplantae > Streptophyta > Pinopsida > Cupressales > Taxaceae > Torreya > Torreya grandis. The sequence goes on along the minus strand of JARHVA010002221.1, from coordinate 1,634,391 downwards.
TTTGAAGAGGAAAGATCATCTTATGATGCCATCCAATGGATGGTCATACATATCTCCCCACTGTGAACCTAGTGTAATAATTTTGTGATGTTGCCAAGGAGCACGTATAGGTTCAATATCTGTCACAATATTATCGGTGATGCTCTACGTATGTAAAATAAGACTCAATGGTCATGAAATAGTAGTAGGAATAATAGTAGGGGATCGTGGAACCCATCGTTGAGTTCTCTATGGTTTCTTTGGAATAACCGTAATAGGAACATGTGTAAGTGCTCTGGATATCTGAACACTGTGCGTAGTAGATGGGGATTCCGTGGAATCCATTGCATGTCTTTGATGTAATGGTCGCTCAAGTACTAGCCGGCTAGTAAAGGGGATTACTTGTTGTTTACCCTTTTGCGATGAATGAGCCTTAGTAGGCTTGGTAATTAATTGTTTGGATATAAGTTTCTCTTGTTCAAGAGGATGCTCATATGGAATTCCGGAAACTTTAATTATCTGATTGGCATGAATGTATTTAACACATTCATGCATTGTAAAAGGCACTACTTGAAATGTATGGATCCAAAGTCTTCCCAATAATATATCGAAGATGCGTGTGTAAGGTATGACTGAAAAGGTAGTAACCACATGTGTGGGACTGACCTGTAAAGGTAGGTCAATCTCACCAAGAACCTTTTGGGAGGTCCCATCAAATGCTCTAACTGATCTAGTAGAAGGATGTAAATCATTATGAGTATAACCCAAGTGTGTAAGTAATATCATGGTGCAAACGTTCTTGCTTGCACCATGATCAATCACAACATTGTGTATAAAGGTGTTTATCAAGGTATGCTCGAATGATTAAAGAATGAAGATCGGAGTCATCATCCTTAATCTCACCGTCATCGAAAGTAATAGAGGGTCTTTGAACCATAGGAGTTATATGTCGTGTGTAAGTACCAATAATCCCATCTAGTGGGTGTCCATAATGTGGTGGGGGAGGATGTGCATATATGCTATTTGCACTTTTGGTTCCTTCTTAGAATAGTCTTGCAAATGATTGTTAAATATTTTTTGTTTGTGGTGATCACCATGTTGTGAACTTGATTCCTTTGGAGGATCCTCAAATGTAAGCTTTTGGTCATCGATAAGATCTTGGATCTTGTGTTTCAAGGTAAAGCATCTGCCTGTAGAATGCCCTGGTCCTTGATGATAATCACAATAAGCATTCACATCAGATACTTTGTGTAGAGGTTGACTCATATCAACCTTGATAGGATGGAGAGATATAAGCTGACACTCTAGTAACCGTGGGAGTAATGAAGCTAGGGACTTAGGTAAATGTGTAAATTATCTCCTTGGTGCATTAGATAAGACAAGTTGATTACGCTGTTGTGAAACTGTGTTAATTGTGGTGGTTTATTATTTAGGCTCAGAAGGTTTTACTTTATAACTTGGTTTGATTGTAAATTTGGTACTAGATGTAGATGCAATTGGTGTGTTTGCTACATACTTGAGCTTATTCAATGATATAAACTGCATTTCACGGTACCGTACATGGCCTAAGTCATCGAAAGATGTGCATTTTAAAAAAACAATGGACTCATGTAAAAGAGCAAGCAAACTTTGTTTGATTATGTCTTGCAACTCCTTATTTGCAATAAGATTGATCATTTTTGTCTTATATCTCAAGACATATTCATTGGTTCCTTGTTTGATTTTGACAATTTGAGTATATAAAACTTTTTTGGAAATATTAATGAAAAAGTGTGCTAATAATTGGTCTGCAAGAAGTTTGAATGCTTTCACAGATTGGATAGGTAAATCATATAACCACCTCAAAACACAGTTCTTAAGGCTTTTTGGAAATAATTTGGACAAAATTTTATCATTTGAATGTCTTGTGATTTAACTTTTGAGTTTAAGCCCTAGGTTGTTAAATGGTCTGAGTACAATAAATCAAGGTATAAAATATACAATAAATACAACCATTGATTTGTGAAAGAACTGAACTAATATGATGTTTCTAATTATAGCAATGAATGACACAAATGAACACCTGGCTGGAAAGTGCTTGAGACGAAGGATCTGGGAGTTGAAAACTGGCATAAGAGCTGGTTTGAGTGTTGCAAACAAGATCTAGGTGTCAGAAACCCTCCTGAACAATAGCACCCTACCTTGGACACTAGTGCTGTGGCACTAGTGTCCTCAGTACAGAAACTGATATGTACTTTTGAGAGCACTTGTGTCTGAATCTGCCAAGCCTGTTCCTGTGTGGATAAACCTAGCTTCACTGTCTGTGACATGTTTTGATTGATTTTATATGCAAATCCTAAACCTCCATGTGATTAGGGTATTTGATTGGCAGAAGTAGTAAGCGTGTGGTATTAGTTGGGTAGGCTGGACATCCTCAACACCCCGTTGTGATGAGAGTTGCCTACATACCAATACTCCGAAGAGGGATCAAGCCTAATGGAGTTCTCCCCACCTAAGTGGAAGTGCAAGTGAAACTAGTATGAATGCCGGTTTGAGTGCTTTGAGTGAGGCTTGAGACTAGAAATATGTGTATTCTGAGCTTAGGAGGATTGTAGATGACTGTATGCAGAAGTAGGGAAAAATAATGATTAATAAACTTGATTGTGCACAACTTATTCTGAATTTGTTTGTGTATTTGCATCTCATTTTCGTCTAGTGAATAAATGGCTAAAAGTCATGTATATACACTGATCTGGGGCTTGTGAGGGGCTTGAAATAGGTCTAGGCCGACCCTAGGTGTCTTTAGGATTGAAAAGATATCTGTTGGGGCTAAAAAGAGGGAAAATTACAATAACGTCCAACCAGGACACTAGCATTGTGGTGCTAGTGTTCAACTATGGCACTAATGTCTAGGTGGGAGAATCTGAGGCACTAGGGGCCTGGATGTCTAAGGGCCTGAGACTGATTTTGAGATGTCTAGGGATGCGTGTGGCTCGCATAAAAACTGGATAAGTGTCTAAATAGGTCCTAAGATAGGTCTAGGGCTAAGCTAGGGATGGGGGGTCTCAAGTAACACTCTTGGCACTCAAGTGACATTTTAGATGACTACATTTGTCCCCCCCTTTATTCTAGAAATGCAACAAAGTGAAATGACTAGGATAAAGGAAAAAAAATGTATATGGACTTACCTAAGAGGTGAAGCCCGTGAATCTGGATCTGAGTATGTGAAACATGCTTCATTGCGTGCCTTGCAAATAAAACGTGCATAAAATTAATCCTTAAGAGATCAAAAACAAAGACAAAATTGAGTAAAGAGATAAGAGAGAGGAAAGAAATGAATATGCCTCATTGGATACGGGAACCAATGCATAAACCTGGCGACATCTTGTGTGCATGCATGTAGATAGTGATCAAATAAGTGAATAGCTTGGGCTGAGTCGATGGCTTGCTTAATTGCCATGTGTGGGTGGCTCAAGAACTCAAGCTGGCCTTGACTTCATCGTTGCCCGCCCTTGTACGATGGATCATGACCTGTAAATAGCTTGGATTGGATTGATAGCTTGTCCAACCCTCTTATGTAGGGGCCTCAAGAACTCAAGTAGACTATGACTCCATCATTGCCTACCCATGTGTAGTAGATGCATCTATAATTGAATTACGCTATATAATTGAAGCTGTATGATTGTAATTAAAACTATAAATAATGGCTATGCGGTCACTCGAGAACTCTGGAATGAAAATCGACTTAGGGTCCTCTCGGGCACTCGGGTATGTGGCTCAAGGACTACATGGTAATGCCAATCGTTGCAGATGGAGTAAGGCATCGATTTAGTGCTTAACTGAAACATAGTTTCTAGTGTGTAAACATAGAGAATGACATGGAGTTTGCCATTCTATCTGATCAATTGGTGCATCACTGAGCATACGAAAACAATGTGCCATGCACATGCCCCCAAATATGATATCTGAGTATATGGATTTTGGATTGAGTTGTAATAATCTATATCAGAGTATTTAAAACTGAAATGAGAGTGATCATGCCGCGCGTGATGCTCCCAATCTGAATAGATTGGTATGATTTTGTATAAAATTGAGTAAAAACTAAGCAAAAATTGATAATCTATAATTGAATCTGTGCAACCCTGGATTGTAACTGTCGTGCCTTTCTGGTAATTCTAGAATTTCATGTTTTTGAGGCTATTGGACAGTAGCGCCATACCTTGGATAGTAGTGCTGTGGCCCTAGTGTCCACTTTTGGCGTTAGTGTTCAACTATGCTATTTTTCTACCAAATTGACTCTGATCTTTGTCTGACTATTTTTCATCGTGTTTTCCGAAAATTGAGCTCTATATTTTGTGCCTGCGTGTTGGAAACTGTACTATGAGTGCATTTGGATGGCCTAATCTCTATGACAAACTTCTAAGAATGTCCCCTCTTTTGAGGGGAGTTGTTGAACCTGTGCAAGAACTGTCCTCAAAAGAAAAAGCTCTGCATGATATGTGTTAGCCTGGGCATATATGATATTTGCGTAATAAACCAATATAATGTGTATGCATGACATTGAAATGTAAGATAATCTAATCATAAGTTGGTAATGAGCGATGTATGTCAGATTTAGCATTCACAAGGCTGTCAAGATAGATATAAAAATGTAAGCATGTGTATGAACAACAAATCTGAGTAACTACTTAGAGGGATGAGGCATGATGTCCATCAAGGCACCCAAGGAGGAAGAGGAGATGCATGAGGTCCCTCATGGCATCTAAAACTGGAGTGTGTAATAAGCAAGAGACAAGTGTCATGGCCATGATGCATACATGAAAACATACATACAAGACAAATGAGGCACGCAAAGTAGTCCAAGGGGCCACAATACAAGGGACATGGGCACATGTCATGAAATTTGAAAAAACAAAACATACAAGGACGTTCAAATGTCCACATACGCAAACATCAAGCAAGTTGGCGTGGAGCCACATGGAAGGACATGTTCAAATGTCCGCATACACAATCAAGAAGGCTCACACAAGGACATGGGCATATGTTCAAAGCATACATACAATGAAAGGAAGTGGCATAGAGCCATAGAACAATGGCATATTCAAATGCCTTCGAATAGATGTTGAAGCATAGAGACACAATCAAGTCTAAACTAGTAAAGCTAAAAATGAAAGTATGCATGAATATGTGGTACAAATTTGTATAAGAGCAAATATGTACTGGTACAAATTTGTATAAGAGCAAATATGTACATAAACCGAGTCTAGAGTAGTAGTAGTTGGCAAAAAATCTGAGTATTGCAGGATGATCAATATCAAAATATAAACAATGCTAAATCTATGATATAGAGTGTAGAAATATGTAACCTGGCAATCGGAACTATGTATAGGATGCCCCCAAATGGGTGAATGTGTCAAATGAGGAACCTGTTTATCTGTGTATGTGCCCCTAGTGGGTAGATAGTAGCAAATCTAGATCTGTGTGGTGGATTTGAGTCCTGTAAGCATCTGTGAACACTTGAAAAGAACAAGTGAAGCATGTATGTTCGATAAAATCGACTACACTAACATAGATAGCATATGTAGTAACTGAGAAGTATAAGAAATGTAAACATGAAAATGCATACAATCTATAATTTGTATTTTCTGAGCAAATATTTGAATATTTTTGTTTTTTCGACATAGTATATTGTTTTTGTATTATCTAGATATAAGGTATGTACAAGCAACATGAAAATGAAAGTATATACAAGGAGCAAGAGTAAATGGAACTATGTACAATTAGGGAGGAACGTACTAACCGATGAGTCTCGCAAGAGATTGACTATCAAGGTGTCTTGTATCAAACAAAGGAAGAATGATCGTGCATGCTATGTGAAAAGGTATTTTATGGTCTAAGAATTGGCTGTACTAAGTGATTTGTAGCTGACACTTCTTGTGGAGTAGGGCTAGGAATCTGATAAGCTAATTGAACTAGCTTGTGAACTGTAGGGTTCCCAGGGACCCATCTAGTAGAAGATGCTATAGCTGATGTGGATGCTCTGTGCTGAGAACCTTGGGAACTCAATAACATTGATCTCAAAATGAAAGGGGTAGAGAGAGGCCCTTTAGAATCTATAACGTGTCTCTAACGCAGGGGTCTCTCTAATAAGGGTCTCCGTGAGAGAGTATGCGTATGTGCTAACACTATAAAAGTAGACCTCATTTGCACTGGTGGCTCAATTGAAATCTGTGGTGTGCTAATGGAAACTATACTCGGAATTGTAACTGGTGGCTGTTGTGTAACTACCTGTGGGATTGGTAAAGGATACTTGTATGGAAGGCCCTCAACCGTAATCACCTGATTAACATGTATATACTTGAGGCATCTGTGTATGGTGGATGGAATGGCTTGGAGTCGTATCCATGGCCTACCTAATAACATGTCAAATTTGCTTGCACTAGGTGTGACTAAGAACCTAGTGGCCACATGCGCTGGCCCAACCCATAATGGTAGTACTATCTCCCCAATGGAGCTTTGAACATGGCCATTAAAACCATCAATAATTGTATCTGTCTGAGAAATGTCCTATACTTTGAATAACCCAAATGCTGTAGAAGTGTAATGGTACACATGTTGACACTTGACCTGTTATCAACCATGACACTTTGAATAGGATGATTAATGTAGGCTTGTACAAAGAGTGCATATAAATCTGAATCATCATCGACAATCTCCTGCTTTGAGAAAGTGATGAGAGGTCTACCTGGCACTATAGTATGATATACACCAATGATATTATGTAGGGGGTGTGTGTCCTCTGTAGTAGTATGATAGGATGTCGGTGGTGAATGTGCCTAATATGTATTGTGAACACCTGAAGTGTCGTGCCTCATTAATTGTATGTTTTGGAAACGGATCTGAAAATATTTTCAATGCCTTAGCTTCTGTTGGTTGAACTTTAGGTGGCTCTGTAGTTGTGCCCACATCACTGATAGTGGCCTCTATCAAATCCTGTATCTTATGTCTCAAATTAATGCATCTGTTTGTAGTATGGCTTGGTGCCCTATGATAGTCCTAGAATACATTGGGATCATAGTTCTTTGGAAGAGGCCTAGTCGTATCAACCTCTTTGATGGGAGGGAGAGATATGACATTGCATTCCAAGAGTTGTTGTAAAACACGTGCCGGTGATTCTAGAAGATTTGTGAAAACTCTCCGTGGAGGAGCTGATAAAACCAAGCGAGGAGGTGACTCTGAAGCTGCATTAACTGTGGCTTTTTGATCATACTTGTTTTTAGTGGGCCTTTGTATGCGGGCTTATTATAACTCTTATTAGTTGAATTTGATCCAGTCGTGTACTTTAGTTTGCCCATAGAGAGAAGTTTGACTTCCTTTTCTTTCATTGTGTGGCATAAATTTGTGAATGTTGGAAACTTCTTGAATAATATAGCTTCATGCAATGCTGGTAGTAGACTTTGTTTGAATATGTCTTGGAGTTCTCTATCTGTCATGGGGCTATTCATCTTTGGCAACATAGTTTTATATCGCAAGACATATTCTGCTATAGGTTCATTGGATTTTTGCTTAAGTTGAGCCATTTGAGCATATTAAACCTTATCATTGATATTGATTGAAAAGTGTGCCAAAAACATATCTGTCAATGAATTGAATGTTGTGATGGACTGATTTGGAAGATCCTAGAACTATTGTAAGGCGTGTGGGAACAACTTAGTAAGGATCCAATCATTGGACACATAGTCCAAACATGTTCCCTGGAAAGCTTGTAGATGGTGCTCTGGGTCACCCTTACCATCATACAAAGTAAGCTTTGGTGCCACAAATTCGGATGGCAATGGAGTTGCCGCTATATGCTGTGCCAAAGGTGTATGTAAAAGAACATGAGAATCCAAGGCATGGGATGGCCTAGTAGCACCCTGCTGAAGATGTAACACCTTGGTCTGTAGATCATGGATTTCATGCATAAGGGATTGTACATCTAGAGAGGAGGAACGAGCCATAGGAGGTGTTGCCATTGTTGAAGGTTGCCGAGTTAAAATTGGTTGTTGTGGAATCTGAGTTGCCTCCAAAGTAGGTGTAACAATATTATTATCTTGGGGGGGTGGAAGATTGACCATTATTGGATTGTTTAAGTTCTTCATGGACAATATTGATAAAGTCATCTTTCATATCTGAATGTTTGGAAATGAAATCTTGCAATTGTCTCTTATCGGTTTCATCGAATCGGTTGTTGAATTTTGCCATTGTAGGTTGGGAAGTCGAAAAATAAACAGTTGTATATTTTGAACCTGTAACAAAATTTAATCTATGAAAGATTGCAAAAATTGAATATTGAAACAAATCTGAGATTTTGGAACTAATATCTAAGCATAAAAAACATAAGGATATAAACCCTAATAGCATATAGGAGTAGGGTTTGGATAATATTCAAAGTAAGTCGGGTTTACCAATGATATAATTTTTAAGGGTTATGGAGTTTAAGCCTTAGGTTGTTAAAGGGTCTGAGTATAATAAATCAGGGTATAAAATATGCGATAAATATACTCACTAATTTGTGAAAGAATTGAACTAATTTGATGTTTCTAATTATAGCAACGAATGACACATGAATATTTAGTTGGAAACTGCCTGAGATGAAGAATCCGAGAGCTGAAAACTGGTACAGGACTTGTTTTGAGTGTCGCAAATAGGATCCAGGGGTCAAAAACCCTCCTGGACAATAGTGCCCTACCTTAGATAGTGGCGTTGTGGCACTAGTGTCCATTTTTGGCACTAGTGTCTTTTGTGCAGGAATTGATCTGTACTTCTGGGAGCCCTTGTGTCTGAGTCTGCCAATCTTGTTCTTGTGTGGACAGACCTTGCTTTGCTGTCTGTGACCTATTTTGACTGATTTTGTATACAAACCCTACACCTTTATGTGATTAGGGCCTTTGATTGACATAAGTAGTAATTATGTGGTGTTAGTTGGGTTGTTTGGACATCCTTAAGACCCCGTTGTGATGAGAGTTGCCTACATACCAATACTCTAAGGAGGGATCAAGCCCGATACAATTCTCCCCACCTAAGTGCTAGGGCAAGTACAAGTGAAGTTAGTATGAATGCCGGTTTGAGTGCTTTGAGTGATTCTTGAGATTAGCAATTTGTGTATTCTTAGTTTAGGAGGGCTGTAGATGACTATATGCAAAAGTAAGGTAGAATAGGGATTAATAACTTTGATTGTGCACAACTTGTTTTGAGCTTGTTTGTGTGTATTTGCATCTCATTTCCATCTAGTGATTAAAGAGTTAAAAATCATGTATATATACTGATCTGGTGCTTGTGCGGGGTTTGAAATAGGTTTAGGCCAACCCTAGGGGTCTTTAGGATTGAAAAGATATTCATTGGGGCTAAAAAGAGGGAAAAGGAAAATAGCACCCAACTAGGACACTAACACTTTGGTGCTAGTGCCTAGTTATGACGCTAATGTTCAAGTAGCAGACCTTGAGGCACTAGTGGCCTAAATGCTTAAAGAAGGGTCTGAGATTGATTTTGAGATGTCTAGGGATGCGTGTGGTCTGCATGAAAGTTGGATAAGTGTTTAAATAGGCCCTAAGATAGGTTTAGGGCTAAGCTAGGGATGGGTGGTTTCAAGTAACATTACTAACACTCAAATGACATTTTAGATGATTACATCTACCAACTCCTTAGTTGCCATAAGATTGGTCATTTTAACTAGCATTGTCTTATATCTCAAGACATATTCTATGATAGGTTCATTGGTTCTTTGTTTGATTTTGACAATTTGAGTATATGAAACATTTTCGAAAATATTAATGGAAAAGTGTGCTAAAAATTGGTCTGCAAAATGTTTGAATGCTTTCACGGATTGGAGAGGTAAATCATAAAACTCTCTCAAAGCATAGTTCTTGAGGTTTCATGGAAATAATTTAGTCAAAATTTTATCATTAGAGGCATGGTCAATGCATGTTGCATAAAAGGTTCGAAGATGTTGTTTAGGGTCACCTTTGCCATCATAAAATAGAAACTTAGATGCAACAAAACTAGTTGGCAAAGGGTGCAAAGAGGTCTCAAGTGCAAGAGGGTTATGCAACACATCTCATGAATCTACAACATGAGGGGATTTTAAACTAGTTTGTTCAATATTTGTAACCTTGTCTTCCAAGGTTTTTATTACTTGAAGGAGTGTTTGAACGGAAGGCCCAGTGGGATTTAGATTAACAATTTGAGTAGTCACCAAAGGGGTTGAAAACATTTTTTGAGTAGTAATAGGCATTGAAACCAGTATTTGTGTTGAAACAATTGGTAATTCTATGATAGATATATCAATAGTAGTTTCAGGAAACGAAGGTTTAAACACATAACTTGTGCCTGCACTAGATGTAGGTGGATTGATTTGTGTTGGCTCAACTATAGTACCTTCTAAGGATTCACCATCACTAGGTAAGGCATCCTTAGTTTTATCTTGTTTACTTATTTTATCTCTTGTAATATACAAAAATGCATCCATTAAACCCTTGTGATTATTGAAATGAGTAATCAATGCTTATTTATCTTCCATTTGGAATTGGGTTTTTGCATTAACATTTTTCATTGCTTCATAAATGAAAAATTTAAAATTTGTAACAAAGTACAACAATCAAGGAAAAAATCAGAAAATCCTAATTTGTCATAGTGTTTGATGTTCAAAGATCAGGTTTACCAAATGTTTAACCCTAAATTAGATATGGGGGCTATCATACCTTGATGGTATAATACGGTTAAGAATATAAAATGACAATGCACAAGGCTGATAATCAGATATAAAATAGGCCAATTAAATGTTAAACTCAGGTATGAGCATACATTGAATTTATTATGTTGAGTATAGGTTAAATATAGAAAGTACAACTAAGCTATGCATGGAAATGACAAAGAAGTAATATACTTAGTTGGTTATGATGTTAACACAATGCTAGGTCTGGAACAGACAGAAAACAGTCTGGAAAGAGATTCTGGAACAGTCATCAGATTTTGGATCCGACATTTCTGAGCTCTGGACACTAATGTCAACCTAGCATGGTTGCGTCGACACTATTGTTTGGGTTCGATGTGTCATGTATGGAATGCATGTTAGAAAGGATGCGACCGCCTAGATGTTTTTGGGTTTGACTTTGCCTTCGCTCTAGGTCATTCAAATTTGGGTCATGGAATGTCGTTCCTTATGAAATTACAAAACCCTAGTTCTTCATATTCATTGTGACTTTGGGGGAAAATGGGTTAGTGGACACACGGTGTTGAGCTGACCCAAAATACCCCGTTGTCAGTGGGTACTGCCTACATAGCCAATACTCCATAATAGGGCCTCAGACGAATGTAGTTCTTCCCTACATGTTGGCTTGTGTGTGAATCATATAATATGTGCAAAGCAAGTACAACAACGACCTAGCTTGTAACTTGGCAAATTGGGCTCTTAGACTGCTCCTTTAGTACTTTAGACTTGTAGATGTGTTGTACCTATGACTGGTATGGAAATAGTGAAGCTTTGTTCAATTGAATGTTTGATAGAGTGATTTTGATAAGTTGCCTTGGTCTCTTTTGGTTTTTGCTAGGTTAGGAATGAATGAGGGTTGATCTTGTATTTATATCAATCCTTTTGGAGTAATAACTCGCATTAAAGCACTTAGGCTGACTATTAGGATATGTTTCATTTGCAAATTGGATGACTTTAGGGAACTGGACACTTGCGTTGGGTTAGGGCATTAATGTCGACGCTAGTGTCTGTGCCGAACGTTATTGTTTAGGGAGTAGAAAAGTAGGTACATGTTCAGTACTTGTAGAGATGGAAGATAAGTACATTTAAAACATTCTGGGCAAGATAGAAGGCGTAGGTCATCAACATAAGACTGGTCGGACTAAGAGATATAGGCTAAGGGGCACAATATAGCATAGAGGCAAGACTTGCAGAAGTGAGAAAAGTTCAGAACTGAGAGGAACAACCAAGGTCTGAGTTTGTTAAGTGTACAAGAATGAGGTGCTATATAATTCATAAATATCATCTACATTTCTCTTTTCCAATTTAACTCCTAAAAGTATTTTGTAAGAGCCCCAAATAAGCCCTCCAGTCACACTAATGAAATTAGCTGGTTGCTGCTCCAAAAACTCAGAAAACACAGCCAATAGATCTTACCCAAACCCTTGCCAATTAGCTTCCAAAAATGCAATAAATACCTAATCAAAAAACAACTGACTTATGTACCTTTTTTGTGGGCAATATGGCGAATGTCCATGCTGGAAATAGATGGCAAATATCTGATTATAGGAGCGTAGGTACAATAGGTTCAGTTTTAGGCATTAATTTCAAGATCTTCTCCACAAGAGGTCAAAAAACCCTCAATAGTGACCACCTTTTGCAAGACTAAATTCTAGCTGCTCAACACTTGATCAAACCCTCACCTAAATCGTTCTTCTTCAAGGAAAATATAGTGATAAATTCTAAAAACAATATCACTTAATTTATTCAACAAAAATGTCTTCAAACCCTTGTATATCAGCTTTACCCCCTTGGGAAAAAAATATAGATTTAGATCAGAATATAACAAAATTATATTCAATGCCAAGAATGACTTCCAACCTCACCAAAGGAAATCGCTAATGCCAAGAGATGAAAGAAATATTTTCTTTAAATCTGAAACCCTTTGAAATCCTTCAAATATCTTAAAAAACTCCTTCAGCTGGTTCGCCACCCAAAAGAAAAATATAGAAATATTTTTCCAGCACTAGTTACTCTCTAGACATATGGATCAATCACTCCCAATGGATCACTTCACTTGGAAAAATTAGATAAAAATACTAAAACCCTAGGAGAGGGTTTTAAGCCACTAAATCCTCTAACTTCTAGACTTTCCCAGCCCTTGAGTGGTTCGCTTTATGCAAAGACAACCCTCCTTTGACCTCTCTCTCATTTGCCACTCTTGGACACTACGAACCCTACCCCTTTGCTTGATTTTTGTCCCCCAAATTGATTCGCTACAACTACAATATTAGTAAGAAAATTCAATTGATTCTTTAAATAGATTCACAATATTTCCTTCAATAGGTGGTGTCGATAGACACTGTTTTATAGAGCCTCATAGCTTTTGGAGGGTAACATTCTTCAAGAAACTATTCCAAAGATGATCAAGCTTGACATACTTTACTTCTCTCCAAAATAACATATGCACACATAATCTTCAATTGAGCCCTTCATGCTCCTTAAATAGCCTCTCCAACTGTAGCTTTCTACATGAGAAAGAGGGTTAATTTCAAAAAGCAACTTACGTCTTAATAGGTTAAGACTCATAATGCCCCCTTATTAAGTGAAATAATATATAGTACTTTCCCTGCACAACATAACTTAAAATTAGAATCGTAAAGTACCTTTCTTTTTAAATCATTTATTCACAAGGGGATAAAGAGTTCCCTATCATTCTTTTACCCTTAGTTATGGGAACCAATATGAACTAAGGGTCCTTTGAGATTTTAGAGATAATTTGGGGACATAACAACTCTCCCTACCCAAAATTGCTTGTCCTCAAGCAATTGTAGCAACCATGGGGCCATTCCAACATCTTCTATTGCATGTTCATTCCTTGGGACTGTTTCCCAAAAAGGAAATGCTTTTATTTGACTCCATGTCTTTTTCAAAGATCCATGCCATGCGTCATGAAGGCCCTTATGCTTTATACTTACTGAATTTACTTTCCCAAGGGCTGTACCTTTCAATGCAAGTCTGAATGTGTGTTTAGATGGGCTGTAGTAGGGAAGTTCAGTCATGCCTTTACCCCATATTTTCGATCTTTTCAACATTAGGCTGCCCCTAAGTGATTCTTTCCACTTCATATTCCTCAAAATATCATTCCATGATCCCGGATTAGCAAAGGAGTGAGAACTGTTGAACAAAATTAAATTCTTACCATACAGCAGGCTGTTCACTGTCATATTCTCCACTTTTTTTTTATCATTGAGAGGGTTATGACTTCATCATGTACATCCTTCAAGTCTCCTTTGACGCTATGTTTTCCAAAACTACAAACTTCTTAATGTAATACATGCTGGAATTCAACATTCCTACCTTTAAAATGCATCTGCACCTTCCTTGTAATTCTGGAATTTTCCATGCAATAATTTTTAGTATCCTTACCTCTGCTAGATTGCTGCCCTTCATCATAGAACTCAGAATTTTTTATTGAGAAATCAGAATTATTGCCTTGACTGTATGATTGAATTTTCCATGGGAATCTAGAAATTTTTATGCCATCAAAATCCGAATCCCAATTTTCAACATATCGCTGTGTTTTGTCCTTCAACGTAGCATTTAAATCAGTCCTTATGCTGCCTGGGCATTTAGGAATCAAGTGTCTTTGACCATGGTTTTGGGCCTGCCTTAGTGAATAACCACATTCACCTATCCAATCATTAATTGAAAAATAAAAATCAGAATCATTTGTGTTTGTCTCCTGCCATCTTACCTTCTCTTTGTGGCAAGTGGCTGGCTGCCCATAGTGACTAGGACCAGCCCTATCTTTGTCTTCTTTTCCAAACCCTCTCATACTCATAATACATCCATTCATCACAAGATTTGATTAGGGAGGAGGTGTCTCTTATTCACTTAACCCATGTACGACAATCTCATTATTCCTTATCTTGAATTTTAATTCCATGAATTGATAATTCGGAGTATACTCACCAAGTGAATGTAGCCATTGGATGCCAAGGACCACATTGGTCTCTCCAATGCCAACTATATAAAAGTCATCTTCTACCATGTGTCCTTCCAAATTGATGCAAAGCTTAGGAACCTTGGTAGTGCAAGGAATAGTAACCCATCTGCCACTATGACTCTAAACCCCTTGAACTCAATGGGTTGTAGCCCAAGAGAATTTGCAAGCCCTCTATCAATAAAGTTGTGAGTTGCCCCACTATCAATGAGTCTGGTAATTGGCTTGCCCTTCAAAAATCCCCTCACTCTAAATGGATAGTATTTAGGAGTCCCTGAAAGTGATGCCAAGGTGCCACTTAGTTCTTCTTCCCCTTCAATCTCAAAATCTTCCTCCTCATAGGTGGCTGTCCCACCAACTTCTTCCTCATCCTCTTCTGAAATTATCTCTATGTAATGAATCTGCCCTTTGCCACGACAATTGTGGCCTCTTACCCAAGGATTTCTGCAATCAAAGCAAAGTCCCTTCTTCCTTAATTCATTTCCCTCCTCAAAACTACTTTGAGGGAGTCTTCTTGGCTGCCCCAAATCTAAGGGATTTGGTTTAGTAAAAGGACCCTCAAGATTGGCCTTAGGAGGCCCTGCATATGGACTCTTAGGCTGCCCAAAACCGCCACCTCTAGGCTGTCCGGAAGATGGCACAAATTGCCCTTTGGCTGCCCCAAGGGTGAAAACTTGCTTCTAGATGCAGATAACTCTAGGTCATGTGCTTTGCTTCTAGATGTAGATAACTCTAGGTCATGTGCTTTTTGGATAACTTCTTTTAATGATGGATGATCAAATGGATGATCAAATGCCTTAACCAATCTTCTCAAAGATTCAATCAAGCCCTCAATGAATAAAACCACAAGTCTTCTATCCGAAATGTCTGTAACCATGACTGCAAGTCTTTGAAACTCTGAAACATACTCATCAACAGAGGTCCTTTGCCTTAATTGAGCTAAATCTCGAAAGTGAAGTTCGAGATCTGCTCTATCAAATCTCTCTATCAATCTTTTACTGAACTCTTCATAAGAATGGATACGCTGATGCCCTTGTGTGACCAATCCGTGGTACCACTAATCATGGGCTGCCCCCTCTAAATGTAGTGTCACGAACTGAATAGCCTCATCTTCTGCCATAGGGCGAAGTGAAAAGGTGTCTACCTTCTGTATCCAAGCCCTTGCTGAACTCTTATGTGACCCATCAAATGTAGAAAGGGATATTTTCCCCAAAGCATGTTGGACATCCCCTTGAGTGCCTCTAAATCTTTGTTCGATCCTGGGACCATTGTATCCCCTCTTCCAAGTTGAATACTCAGAAAAGGTCATAGCCTGTCTTATTGCATTATCCAAGGCTGCATACTCATTTATTTATTTGTTTAGTTCTTCCCTTGGATTAGATGATCCTTCTCTTCTATGTACGGTTTCCTCTTTTTGAATGAAAGTAGGAAAGTGGGTCTAAGATAAGGTAGTCCATCTCCCATACTTGTCTTGCTACCTGAAGCCCCATTATCACCATGAGATGTCCTTGAATCACTCTTATCACCAAGAGTGCGTAGGAGACCTTCCAAGACTAAAGTTATCCTTCCCTGATTTTGATCATACCTTCGTGTTCTCTCTTCTTCCATTCTATCCTTCCTTTCTCTATTTGTCTCTGGATGATTCATGTCGCCCATAGCTGGTTCAATGCTTGGAGCTTTATTTTTCTTTGAATAAACTAGATATTGCTTATCACCACTCAGAAATCAAACCCTAACACCCACAAGAGTAGCCAGAAATGGCTCTGATACCACTGTAAGAGCCCCAAATAAACCCACGAGTCACACTAATGAAATTAGCTGGCTGCTGCCCTAAAAACTCAGAAAACACAGCCAATAGATCTTACTCAAATCCTTGCCAAGTAGCTTCCAAAAATGCAATAAATACCTAATCAAAGAACAGCTGACTTATGTACCTTTTTTGTGGGCAATATGGCGAATGTCCATGCTGGAAATAGATGACAAATATCTGATTATAGGAGCGCAGGTACAACAGGTTCAGTTCTGGGCATTAATTTCAAGATCTTCTCCACAAGAGGTCAAAAAACCCTCAATAGTGACCACCTTTTGCAAGACTAAATTCCAGCTGCTCAACACTTGATCAAACCCTCACCTAAATCGTTCTTCTTCAAGGAAAATATAGTGATAAATTCTAAAAACAATATCACTGAATTTATTCAACAAAAATGTCTTCAAACCCTTGTATATCAGCTTACCCTCTTGGGAAAAAAATATAGATTTAGATTAGAATATAATAAAATTATATTCAATGCCAAGAATGACTTCCAACCTCACCAAAGGAAATCGTTAATGCCAAGAGATGAAAGAAATATTTTCTTTAAATCTAAAACTCTTTGAAATCCTTCAAATATATTAGAAAACTCCTTCAGCTGGTCTGCCACCCTAAATAAAAATATAGAAATATTTTTCCAGCACTAATTACTTTCTAGACAGATGGATCAATCACTCCCAATGGATCGCTTCACCTGGAAAAATTAGATAAAAATACTAAAACCCTAGGAGAGGGTTTTAATCCACTAAATCCTCCAACGTGTAGACTTTCCTAGCGCTTGAGTGGTTCGCTCTATGCAAAGACAACCCTCCTTTGACCCCTCTTTCATTCGCCACTCTTGGAGACTACGAGCCCTTCCCCTTTGCTTGATTTTTGTCCTCTAAATTGATTCGCTACAACTACAATATTAGTAAGAAAATTCAATTGATTCTTCAAATAGATTCACAATATTTCCTTTAATAGGTGGTGTCGATAGACACCGTTTTATAGAGCCTCATAGCTCTTGAAGGGTAACATTTTCCAAGAAACTATGCCAAAGATGATCAAGCTTGACATACTTGACTTCTCTTCAAAATAATATATGCACACATAATCTTCAATTGAACCTTATATGCTCCTTAAATAGCCTCTCCAAGTGTAGCACTCCACATGAGAAAGAGAGGGTTAATTTCAAAAAGCAACTTAAGTCTTAATAGGTTGACTTATAATGTCCCTTTCTTAAGTGAAATAATATAAAGTACTTTTCCTTCACAACATAACTTAAAATTAGAATCATCAGTACCTTTTTTTTAAAATCATTTATTCACAAGGGGATAAAGAGTTCCCTATCTTTCTTTTACCCTTAGTTATGAGAACCGATATGAACTAAGGGTCCTTCGAGATTTTAGAGATAATTTGGGGATATTACATATTTAAAAATACTTTTAATAAAATATTACTTTTCAACCACTTAATAATAATTACTTTTGACCCTCTTTAATAATAATAATAATACATAAGTTTCATTTTTATGTTATAAAATAAAATTGACTTAAGACAACTTAAAGTATTATCCTTAATTATTTCTATAATTAAATATTTTGAAAAGAGGACATGATAGTCCGTTCTTCGCACAATTGCTTGTCGTCAAACAATTGCACGTTGAATTGCTTAGACTCTCCCCAATTGACCATCTCTGTAATACTTAGATACCAATTTATCCTTGGAAATTTGCAAGTCCAGATGGCCCCTTTTGAGATTGCACCCTCAATGTTTGCATCAGGTGCTTTTTGTTTGCAATTCTTGGTTGCTTAAGAGAATCTGAAATTGTGTTGTAAATCAGAATTCCATTTTCCTTGAGAATCACATGACCTTCTTTGTTTATCATGTTCATTTGTAGTGAAACTGCTTAATGAAGCTTCAAATTCACCTACAAATTGTTTGTTGGCCATACCTAATACCTGGAACAATGATTCATTTACCCACTGAAATCTGACTTCTACAATTTCTCTTTCGTGCATCTTGGGGTGGCTAACATGTTTGGACCTTGAATCCAAACTATAAAGTGTTGGGTTCCTTCACCTGGCTGCGATCCTAGGGGCAAATAACTAAACACTATACTATACTCATTTAGAAAACTGTGAATATCAAAATGGTGTTTATCCAACTTACCATACAATGAGAAGGTATAGATGCCTTCTAAAGCCAAGCATCTGTCTGCCCCTACTACTGGGCCTTTATGAAATGAACTCTCCATCCTCTTGACTGTGACCCCTATAGGGGCTCCATTTGCAATACCTTGGTGGACTACCCCTTTTCTTTTGATTTGAATTTCAGCGTCATAGTTTGATAATTTTGTGTGAATCCCCCAAGGGAATGTAACCACTACACCCCCAAAACCATATATGTTTCTCCTATGCCCACAACGTAGAAGTCATCACGCACCCTGTGTCTACCAAGTGTAATCTCCAACTGCGGAATTCTCTTAGTGCAAGGAATAGTAAAACCATCAGCGACAATAACATTAAACTTATCAAAATTCTATGTTTTCAAACCTCTTCTGGCTACCAGTCCCCCTTTTATAAAGTTGTGGGTTGCCCCACTATTAATCAACACTAAATTTATGACCATGCAAAACTCTACAAACTTTGAAAGGGTGATATATGGGTGCACCAGAAAGTGCGGCAAGGGTGCCCCCTAAACTATCTCCTTCCCTTCTTTCAGGTCCCTCTCACTTTAATTTCTAGTTCAGGTTTCTCTGCCTCTGATTCATCATCTGATATCACCTCTATGTAATGTACTTGACCTCCCCCAAGACATTTGTGCCCAGGGTCTCATGGATCCTTGCAAGAGAAGCACAATTTCTTTCTTTTGAGCTCGTTTCTAGTCTCTACATCTTTACCTGATCTTAGTGGCAACTCTTTTATGCTAAGAAACGCCTTGCTGAAATGATTTCTTTTGCTGCCCAAAAGTTTCTCTTGTTGCCCAACGGGTGTGTCTCTTGCTGCCCAATAGGGTGTGTCTTTGAAAAGAACTTCTTCTTGGGTGTTGAAGATTCCAAGTTTAAAGCCCTCTTAGTAGCTTCTTGTAAAGACAGATGGTCAAAGGCTTTTACCAAACCCTTGAATGGTTCAGTTAGTCCTTCTACAAATAGAACAATGAGTCTCCTTTCTGTCACATCATGAACCATAATTGATAATCTCTGAAAATCTACAATATAGTTGTCTAGAGTTCCATATTGCTTAAGCTGAGCTAATTCCTTGAAGTGGATCTCAGGATCTTTTCTATCAAATCTCTCTGTCAATTTTTGGTTGAATTCTTGCAATATGGAAATAGATCCGCGCCTTTGGGTGATCATACCATAATACCACCACTTATGTGCCACTCCTTCCAAGTAGAGGGTAACAAATTTGATTTCCTCTTCTTCATACATCGAATTCAGAGAGAGATAGTTGTCCAACTTTTGTAACCAAGACCTTACAGAACATTTATTGGATCTATCATAAGTTGGAATGGTAATCTTACCCAAACGTTGTTGGATATCTCTATGGGGCTGATCCCACGATTTTTTTTTCCTCTCCTAGAACTATTCTTTATTCTTAGATCACAGAACTCTCTGAAAGTCAGTGCATCCTGTACTGCATGGCTGAGTTCTGCATATTCCTCATGATATACTACAATGTCATTACCTATGCAAGGTTGTTGAAGTTCTACTTCTTTTGGTTGTTCTCTTTGCAGAATATTTGCTCTGAAAGTTCTAGGAGGGTGAATTGAAACCCGTTCATTGGTTGAGGAGCTTCCTTCTCCTTGATTTGCTTTATTCAGGGTAATAACCTGTATAGCTTGGACTAGCTCTAACATGGATTCTTTTAAAGTCTTTTGGATTGTCTTTTCCAAAACCTTTTGAGCTAATTGTTTCATGTAAATAATTGATTTCATTTGAAGAAATCCTCTTTTCTCTGTCATCCATGTCTTCTTATTCTATCTCAGGTCGTTGAACTTTTCTTCTCTCTTTGATTATCTTTATTCTCTTCCATTGATTGTTTCATGTAAATAATTGATTTCATTTGAAGAAATCCTCTGTTCTCTGTCACCCATATCTTCTTATTCTATCTCAAGGCGTTGAACTTTTCTTCTCTCTTTGATTATCTTAATTCTCTTCCACTAATACCATTGACATGATATGATATTAGCATATGATTACATATATATGTTAACTTTTCCAACACGCTGGCAAGAGCAAGGCTCTGTTATCACTGTAATGTCCCTTTTTATAGTTTTTCACAAATCTGAATTTTTATTGTGATTCCCTTTTAATAATGAAACATTAATATTATTAACAAACAACAATTTGCAATATTGTTATTGAAAGCCCACTTAAAACTTCACTCAAACCCCTTTTGTATTGAGATGAAAGCATACAAAAAACTCATAATGAAGGAAACAAGTTAATAAATTGCACATGCAATACTGAAATACCATATTTAGTTGAAATCTTTATTTAAATGGGTTGGATCCACAAAATACTAGGGTTTATACAACTGAATCATCAAAGGGGTACTACATAAAACCTTACACATTGTATGCAACATGAAATCTAGGTATTTATTGTAATTATTCAATAGCAAAGGCACTTACAAATTGCGCTGAAGAACTGTACAACAATCTAAAGATGAGATGGAAACAACAATTATGGCATACAATAGATCGTACAACTATGGAGGGGTATTGCATTGCTAGAGGGAGGTGGTGTGATGATGCCAAGAGGTACAACAAAGTCTAAGCAACTGTCTATATCATCATGCAATAGTCCTAGATGGATTGGAACCCATCGCAACAGTCAACCATGCGACACAGTTGTAGGTGAATGAAACCCCAACGCAACACAACTAATAAGAGAGAAACCCCGACGCGACAGTGTAGGGCTGTTCTCTGACTGGTATGGCAGCAACATGCTTCAAAGCAATGAATGGCAGTTCCAAATGAGATACGACAGCTTCCCAAGGATGCACAACAGTGATTAAAATACTCCAAACCCTCAAAAAAATTGAAAATCGATAATACTGTTCAATCACACTAGAACTGGAATTTGATTCTGATTTGTAAGCACAATTATGATTTTTGGATGGAATCACCTCAATGGGTTAGAGGGTTTTCGTCTTCCATACTTGTATATCAGTTTTTGTCCTCATATAAAAAGATTGAACACAATGGCTCAAGCTTTGGATGAGGGTTTGATTCTCAAAGATGAATAATGAATAATAATTCTTTTGAGCCCAACTCTTCATTTTATAGCTTTTTTTTTCCAATTTTACTCAAAAAATATTTAAAAATACTTCTAATAAAATTTTACTTTTCATTCACTTAATAATAATTACTTTTTGGCCATTTTTAATAATAATAATAATACATGTCTTTTTGATGTTATATAATAAAAGTGACTTGGAAAAATTTAAAGTATTATCATTAATTGTTTTCATTATTAAATATTTCAAAAAGGGGACATGACATATTCTTGTTTGGGCATGCCTTCCGTTAATCCCAAACAAATATTGGTAGGAATCGTCTCTAAAGAAAATTGAATCTGCAATTAGAGAATACATTAATGCATCAAAATTCACACGAATTCCATGAGTGTTAAATTATTCTCGAATGTGTACATCTAGATTAAGAAAAGCCTTTGCTGGATCATCTTGTACTTGACATGGGAGGACTAGAAAGAGAACAACCCTTGGATTATGAAAATATCCTTTTTGATACTGGATCTACCTTGAGCATGGCCATTTGGAAAGGATGTGCCCAACACAGGATAACTAGAGTCAGGGTCACCCCCATCCACAAGCACCAAGCACCAACCATGATTGAGGCTTCTGGAGTCCTGCAAATTTATCCACAACTTAAGTACCATACGAGAAATACTTTTAAAGAGCATACATAAGAAAAGGTAAAGAGACCATAGAAAAATAAAAGCAAATCATATCGGCAAATCCTTTTGTTGCATTGGCCGATCAAGAGGTAGATGATAAATGTAGTACTCAGGATAAAAATCCCTCTCAAGAAAAGGCTTCACAGAAACCAGAAAATCCTAAGTCCAACTTGAATAGTAAGACCCTGCAATTTGAAGAAATAGAGGAGATCAATTGACCTAAAACACGCAGCAAGGGCCTCCAAATGAGTGCCTTATCTGCAGATCTAATTCCAACTATTATGAGTATTTGGGACTCAAAGTCTAGGCATAAGCCAAAGAAAAAGTGGAATATGTAGTAACCCTCTTCCTAATAAATCAAAATTTTGGTATTTTTTGCTAAAACCTTGATAATTCAATCAAACACAAAACACTACATGCAATACAAAATATTAATAACCGTTGGTGTACTATTAATTTAAGTCGATTGAATACATTGAAAACACTGAAAAACAATTATGGAAGATGCAAATAGCATAATAAAATCAAAATATTAGTTTTTCTTGATTTTTCCATCAAACCCTAACTTGGAACATAAAGGTGGAATCTTTCCTTGAAACCCTAGCAAGAAATGTCCCTAACAGGTACAAATGGCTCTCGGGCTATTCCCGACTGTACAATAGCCATTGTTCAACTTTCATCATAGAGGACGAAAACCCTTTCTTTGAAGGGCCTGAGGACGAAACCCCTCATACCCAGAGGGTGATTCTACTTAGGAATCATACTGGTGCTTCCAGAATCAAAATAATATAATTCCAAAGATTTATTTTACAGCTGCAGCGATCCGGACATCCCAGGGTTTGAACAATTTAAAAAAAAAGTACAGATCCTTATGGCTCTGTACGACGTCAGATTATAGGTCGTACGACCTCTGTAGCATGCCTTATAGCTTGGGTTAGCAGTTGGCAGTAACCATGAGGAATTTCTAGGCAGAAAACAGTGACAGTTGTACAACACAAGGATAAAATACTCAGTTGGGTGGACTTCCAGAGAGTAAAGTGGTATTTAGATTTTTGATGCAATTTGTACCTTCTATATTTATTTTTCAATGTTTTCGATATAATCAATTGACTGAAATTAATAATACATCGAGGGTTATTTGTATTTTGTATTGCATGTGGTATTTTGTGTTTGATTGAATTATCAAGGTTGTAGAAAAAATACCAGAATTTTGATTTATTAAGAAAATGGTTACTACAGTGGTATCAAAGCTGGTTTTCCTACCAATTAGTGGGAAAAATTAATTTGCAATTGAGTTTTCATGCAAGGGAGTGAAAGGGAACTTAGGAGAGAACATGGATTGGCAACCTAACTTCTTACCAAAGGAGGAAGACATAGATCCTATTCCAAGAGGTGTTGATGCGAATATAGAAAAAACAACAAAAAGCTAGGGATCATCTTGAAAAAATCAACAGAAAAACAAGACAAGAAGTACAGACAAAAGAGCCAATATTTTAAGAACTAGCTTTTGAATCAATTTGCTATCATCTATGAAGCCCTAGATTCATTTAGAAGAACGCGAAAGAAAGATCATATCTAGGGGGCATGGTTGGAAGAGCAGTTTGACAGACACGAGGTCAAACTTTTGGCATTTGATGAATATGATAAGAAGTCTAATATATACACATCCTACAATACTTTCGAAGAATTCTTGGAGATATACACAAAAAATAGAAATAGAAGATTGAAGAAGAAAGAGGGAAAGTCAAACCCTCAAAAGAATTCCAAGGAAGAAATCGGAACGCAAGAGAATTTAGATATGCAAGCGGTTAGTGAGTAGTCCATAAAGGAATCCACCATGCAAATGGAAAGTGAAGGATCTTCAATAGAAACAGGTACGACTTTTGATGAACAAAAGGATTGCATTAAAAATGTCAAGGAAGAATGTGCATTACATGTTGAATGCCAATTATCCAAAAATGAGGATGTTTCAACCCTAGAAGCACCTATTGTAATGTTCCCCTCTTCAAACTATTCTTTGGGAGAGACCCTAAGCCTTTTCGTTCTCAAGGGTGAAGGAATTTAGAGGCAAAAACGGGAACATTTGTGAGCTTCAAGAGTGTTTTTGGGTAAAGCACTTTATTATCTAATTTTGGGACCTTTTTGAGGGTCATGGTCACTTAAGACCTAAAGTGTTTTTATAAGGAAGTTTTATATACTATCTTTTTAAAAGTAAACTCCCCCTCCTTATTTTGGGTGCCACACTTGAGAGGAGGGATATAAAAGGCAAGGAAAGTCTCATTTGGAAAGGTTATGCCTTTTGGAGATTGAAATTGTTGATCAAGTATGTTAGGCTTGTTCACCACAACTTGAAGACGAAAACCTTCAAGTATGACAAGGGTTTGGGGACGAAAACCTCCATTCCTACATTCAGGGCAGCTCTATTCAAGGGCTGTAATTGTGCTTCAGATTTGCATGGTTGCATGCAATTGGACTTACGAAGGTGTTTTGGAACACCATGTTGTATGGAAGATTGACGAACACCTTTGGAGACTTCGTGATTGCATTTGTGTAGGTAAAAGAGGTGGGCAAACTTGATTAGAGAACTTTGGTTGGTCTAGAAAGCTATCCCTAGGGTGGCGACTTGCTGTGGAGTGACGACCCCTCTTAAGAGGGATAATTGGCTTCGGAACCCTCTTCTAGGGTCAAAAGGTAATTTTGATAATTTATTCCAGCATTTGTGAGTTGTTTGTGGATCATTTGCAGAGTTTGAGGGTCATTCTGTGCCCTAGAAATATTCAAAAAATTATTTTAATATTTTATAACTTGGGCGACTTGTTTGGGAAGGTTTGGAAGGTTGGTGGAAGGTTAAATTCAAGGGTTTGAATACTAGATTTATTTTACTAATTTTTTAGATTTATTTTACTAATTTTTCCTAAGTGTGGTGACTCACTTGGGAAAATTTTAGGGCTGATTTGGAAGTGGAACAACAGCTGTACCTTCACTTAAAAATCAGAATATTTGCAGGGATAATTTTCAGCATCCTCGCCACTCACTTGGCCAACCTTTGTTTTCAGTTTTTTATTCAGCTATTTTGGAGTGTGTTTTTCCTGAAAATTATTCAAATTTTCCAGCTAGGGTTTGCTGGTTTTGGGGATCAGATTTTAGTTGATTAATAAAATTATTTAAGGGTTTGTTGGAAAACCCCAACTTGGTCTAATTGTCCCATTTGGGAACATTACAGTGGTATCAGAGCCATATCTTGCTATATGTGGGATTCAAGGTTCATATCAAACAGTAACATAGACAAGGGAAGAATTGAAAGTCTTACTCAGGCCTAAGATCGTGGGAATTAGTCCCTCAAAGTGAAGGACTTGCGTTTGATTCGTTGGAAGTTAATGGAAGATTATGATGAATACTTGACACTTGCACCACCGTACAAATAGGGAAGGAGCTTCAAGGATTGACTAGGTTTGAGATATGGTAAAGGGCACCATGGGCACATAGCTACACATGACAACTTGGGGAAGATAGTTTTTCCAACTTTTGATGGCGATCTAGGTATTCCAGTGAGAGCTTGGGTGGACAAGGTGAGTGAGTACCTTGATTTGAGGCCTAGGGGTAGAAGGGAAGCCCTAATTTTTGTCATCCAACATTTGGATGGGGCTGCCCATGAATGACGTCATGGATGGGAAACACAAGGGCATAACATCATTGGGACACGAGGAATTTTTTGAGAGAATCGTTGATGAGTTTGGTAAGAAAGTGGAGCCATCAAAACCAAGATCACTAAGGGCACCGAGCAAAGACTTCCAATTGGATAAAAGACAGCCCTTAAAACAATTAACCGAGCCTAATTTCCAACTATACATGGGGCGGCCACTCCATAAGCTTGTTGGACACCAAAATTCGGTCAATTATGGACCTCTTGTGGTGGGCAATCAGCTGGAATTGAAATCAAAAAATTTAGAAAAATTGAAGGCATGTAAAACTGAAGTTGAAGGGCAGCCACCAAGGGAAGGACATTTGAAGTTTGGACGCCAAAATTCAGTCAATTGTGGGCCTTTTATGATGGACAATCAGCCGGAATTAAAATCAGAAAATCCAGAAAAATTAAAGGCATGTAAAATTGGAGTTGAAGGGCAGCCACCAAGAGAAGGACAATTAGAAAATTCTGAGCAAAGAATAGAGAATATGAATATAGACCAAACTGAAATTGAAGAACAATTACATAAAAAAAAAGAGAACAGCCAACAGGTGTCAAGGAAAGAGGTGATCGCTACCCTTTCTAGTGCTACTAGACGCCATGCCTTCCGTGTGAAAGGAATCGTTAGAGGCAAAAGGGTGATTGTGTCAATGGATAATGGAGCCACTCACAACTTCATAGATGCTAAGATGGTTGCAAGACATAGGCTGCCCACCAAGGAAAATGGTGGATTTAAGGTAACTGTGGGGGATGGCTTCTCCATTCCATGCATTTCAAGCACCTTGGAATTGAAACTCACCATGGGTGAATATGTTTTTGAAGGAGAGTTCAATGTGATAAACCACGGAGAGATAGATATTGTGCTTGGAGCCCAATGGTTTTAATCCATTGGTGAGTACACTCATAATTTACAAGAATCAAAACTGAAATTTATGGCAGCCAACAAGGAAACTGTTCTCCATGGCTTAAGCAATGGGACACCCACGTTGGTAATTTCTAAAAGGATGGAACAAGCTTTCAATAAAGGACAGATTGCATGGGCAGTTGAGTTATTTATGCATGATACAAGGTCTGATTCAAATCAACGGTTGCATGACAAGGATGCTGAAGTCATCTTAGATAGACACAAGGGAGTGTTTGGTGACATATCACATGGGCTGCCCTTGGATAGAGGGTTTGAGCATATAATTGAGTTGGAGGAAGGCACAAGAGCAATGATCACTACCCCCTAACACCACCCATGGATCTACAAGGAGGAAATTGAGAAGGTCATCCAAGAGTTACTTGAAATGGGGCACATAGGACCTAGCTCTAGCCCCTTTGCTTCTTCAGTGGTGCTTGTGAAGAAAAATGATGGGACTATGAGGATGTGTATTGATTATAGATTGTTGAACAAAAATACCATCAATAATAGGTATCTAATACCTAGGATTGATGAACTCATTGATAAGCTTCATGGAGTGGTTTACTTCTCTTAAATAGATTTGAAGACCGGTTATCACCAAATTCGTGTGAGGGAGGAAGACATGCAAAAAACAATGTTTCATTGTCACTATGGGCATTATGAGTTTTTGGTCATGCCCTTTAGACTCACTAATGCTCCTGCTACATTTCAATCTTGTATGAATCACATTTTCAAGCAACATTTAAGGAAGTTTGTGCTAGTGTTCTTTGATGACATATTGATTTATAGCAAAACTTGGGAGGAGCATTTGCACTATTGGACATTGTTTTGGGAATGTTAGAACTCTCTTTGCAAAGAAATCCAAATGCGAGTTTTCTACTTCTGAAATTCTATATTTGGGACATATAATTGATGCACAAGGGGTTCAAGTGGACCAACAAAAGATTCAAGCCATAATTGATTAGCCACCTTCCACTACTATGACTCAATTGAGAGGGTTTCTTTGATTGTATAGTTATTATCGGAGATTTGTGAAGGGTTTTTCCCAACTTGCTGCCCCCTTACAAACTTGATAAGGATAGGTGCCTTTGTGTGGTCCCAAACTGCTTTGAAGACTTTTGAGAGACTCAAGGAGGTGATGAGTTCTTGTTCCGTGTTTGTTGCCCTAGATTTTTCAAACCCTTTCACATTGGAATGTGATGCTTCAGGAGAGGGGATAGGGCTATCCTAATGCAAAAAAGACATTCCATTGCTTTTGAGAGTAGGAAACTAAAGGGGAAAATAAATTTTCAGTTTATGACAAGAAAATGTTGGCTATTATGCATGCTTTGGCCAAATTCCGCCAATACTTGATTTGTGAAAGATTCATAGTCAAAACGGATCACAATAGCCTCAAATATTTCCTCACACAATTTGAATTGAATGATAGGCAACAAAACAGGGTGAACAAATTACAAAACTATGATTTCAACATTGAATATGTGAAAGGCAAAAATAATGTGGCTAATGCATTGTCAAGAAGGCCCTATTTGTGTTCTTTGAGCGAATTAACAACTGATTGGAGGGCTGTAATTATAGCCGAATATGCAAAGGACAAATGGGCCATAGAGATTTTGGAAGGCAAGGTGATAGACAAAAAATATAAAGTGCATGAGATGCTGATTTTCTATAAGGGCAGAATTCTCTTGACCCCTCTATTTAAGTTAAAACATCTAATTATGAGGGCTGCTCATGATGATACTATGGCTGGTCATCAAGGATACTGCAAGACATACAAGAAGGTGAGAGAACGATTTGCTTGGAAGGGCTTAAAGAGAGATATTTTATCCCATGTCCGTGAGTGTGTGGTTTGCCAAAGAAATAAAGGGATGACTACATTTCCAGTAGGACTCTTGCAACCCCTTCCAATTCCTCACCAACGCTGGGAGAGCATATCCATGGATTTCATCACAGGGATTACCTATGTCACAAGGTAAATGTAGAATTTTTGTAGTAGTGGATAGATTGACAAAATATGCTCATTTTTTTGCACTTCCATCCAAGTACAATGCTCTTTATATAGCATAAATCTTTTTTAAAGAGGTATTCAAGTTGCATGGATTACCCAAAATTGTCATAAGTGATAGGGACAGCCGGTTTATGAGCCACTATTGGCAAGCATATTTTAAGCTAACAGGGACAAAATTATTTCCAAGCACTAGTTACCACCCCCAAATGGATGGGCAAACTGAAATTGTAATGAATGGGTGGAAGGATACTTAAGAAATTATATTTTGAGGCGACAAACAGGTTGGAATAGATGGCTGTACATGGTGGAATTTTGCTATAATACTTCTTACCACATGTCTAGTGGTATGTCACCCTTCAAGGCTTTGTATGGATATGAAGCTCTTTTATTTTTTGCTCTTGTTTTGGAGGATAGTAGGGTACCCAAGGCTGCCGATTTGGTGCAACAAAGTTCTGAAATTTTGGACCAGCTCAAGAGGAATTTACAACAAGCTTAAAATCAGCAAAAGCTTTATGCGGATCAGCATAGGTGGAGAGGCAATTTGAGGTTGGGGACATGGTCTATTTGAGGCTGCAGCCCTATAAGTAATCCTCCCTCAAACAAAGTGGAGCGAAAAAGTTGAAGCCACATTTCTATGGGCCATACAAGATTCAAAGAAGAGTGGGTAAGGTTGCATATGAGTTGGAATTACCGGAAGGAAGCAAGATCCATAATGTTTTCCATGTTTTTTGCCTTAAAGGGCTCTTGGAAAACATATAATACCTTCCATTGACTTGCCACCTCTTGATGATGAGGGTAAGTTGGTCTTGATTCCTGAAGTTATCCTTGAGGTTCATGAGAGGAGGCTTTAAAATCGCACCATCACAGAATACTTAGTACAATGGAAAGATATGCCTATGGAAAATGCAACTTGGGAAGGGGCAGCCATCCTTCAACACCCAAGTTTACAATTGTTTGTGGGCAAACAATTTTGGGAAGGGAGCATTGTAATACCCCCTTCCCAAACTAGTCTTTGGGAGAGATCCTTTGCCTTTTCGTTCTCAAGGGCTAAGGAATTTAGAGGCAAAAAAGGGAACATTTGTGAGCTTCAAGAGCGTTTTTGGGTAAAACACATTATTATTTAAATTTGGGACCTTTTTGAGGGTCATGGTCACTTAAGGCCTAAAGTGTTTTTATAAGGAAGCTTTATATATTATCTTTTTAAAAGAAAAAGGTAAACTCTCCCTTCTTATTTTGGGCACTACACTTGGAGGAGGGATATTAAAGGTAAAGAAAGGCTCATTTGGAAAGGTTATGTATTTTGGAGATTGAAATTGTTGATCAATTATGTCAAACTTTTTCATCACAACTTGAAGATGAAAACCTTCAAGTGTGAGAAGGGTTTGGGGACGAAAACTTTCATTCCTACATTAAGAGCAGCTCTATTCAAGGGTTGTAATTGTTCTTCAGATTTGTATGGTTGCATGCAATTGGCCCTACAAAGGTGTTTTGGAACACCACTTTGTACGGAAGATTGACGAACACCTTTGGAGACTTCGTGATAGCATTTGTTCAGGTAAAAGAGGTGGGCGATCTTGATTAGAGAGCTTTGGTTGGTCTAAAAATCCATCCCTAGGGTGGTGACTTGCTTTGGAGGAGTGGTGACCCCTCTCAAAAGGGCTAATTGGCTTTGGAACCCTCTTCTAGGGTCTAAAGGTAATTTTGATCTTTTATTCCAGCATTGGCGAGTTGTTTATGGATCATTTGCAAGTTTTGAGGGCCATTCTGTGCCCTAAAAATATTCAAAAAATTACTATAGTATTTTGTAACTTGGGCGACTTGCTTGGGAACGTTTGGAAGGTTGGTGGAAGGGTAAATTCAAGGGTTTGAATGCTAGATTTATTTCTCTAATTTTTCCTAAGTGTGGCAACTCACTTGGGGAAGTTTTAGGGCTGATTTGGAAGTGGAAACGCAGTTGTACCTTCACTTAAAAATCAGAATATTTGTAGGGATAATTTTCAGCATCCTCATCACTATCACTTGGCCAAAAAGGTGCTTTGTTTTCAATTTCTTATTCAACTATTTTTATAAATATTTTGGAGTGTGTTTTGCTTGAAAATTATTCAAATTTTCCAGCTAGGGTTTTTTGGTTTTGTAGATCAAATTTCAGTTGATTAGCAAAATTATCTAAGGGTTTGTTCGAAAACCCCAACTTGGTCTCATTGCTCCATTTGGGGACATTACACCTATCAATCTTCCAAGCATTGTCAAGTTTGAGTCATTGTTGTATAACAATAGTTTTTAGAGTAACCATAGTGATGAGCATACAAGCAAGGAGAATGTTTCAGTTAATGCCCACTGATTCTAAAATTCTGAATTACACAGATTGTTGTGTCAAGGCAAATCTCTCAAAAGCTCCAACTTCTAATTCAGAAAAAGGTGAACAATTGGATTCCAGCTCAAGGTACGAAAAGGAAAGTTGTATTTCAGGTTTGTTGTTGTCTCATACTATGCCATTTCAGCGTTCTTGTCAACATGGAAAGTATTCTAAGAAGAGACATTACAGTGATAAGGGTTCACTCATGGGGATTGTCAGAAAAGCATTAGTGGGTACAGAGCTTCCAATTCCTAATTATATCAGAGTAGTGCAATAGAAGCCAGCTACATCACAAGGAGGAATAAAAGAAACAACAAGATTGGTTTGGGATCTTAGTATTTGCAGGACGGTTCAGGTGTTGCTTGAGGGCAAGCAATATTTGGGAATGGTGGACTGTCATGTCCCCTTTTTCAAATAAAAGGAAAGAATAATTTAATAATAATATTTTAAGTGGTTCCCCCAATGTCACTTTATAATTACTACTTAAAAGGGGACACTTAGTCAGTAATTTTTTAATTGAGTGGGATAAAATTTAATTAATTAAAATGCCAAAAGGGAAAATGTAAAAAGAAAAGTAAAAAGTACAGATGCGGACAGATCCGTATGACGACCATATTGGGTTGTTCTCGGTTGTACAACTATAATGCAGCAAGCCGTACCACTCCAAGAGCCATCCGTATCTGTTAGGGACATTTCTTGCTAGGGTTTTATGAGACGATTCTGCCTTTATGCTGTTCTAGGTTAGGGTTTGGTGGAAAATTCAGGAAAAAATAATATTATGATTTTATTATGCTATTTGTATGTTCCATAATTGTTTTTTTCAGTGTTTTAAATGGATTCAATCGACTGAAATTAATAGTACACCAAGGGTTATCAGTATTTCATATTGCATGTAGTGTTTTGTGTTTGATTGAATTATTAGGGTTTTAGAAAAAATACCATAATTCTGATTTATTAAGAAAAAGTTTACTACAGAATCCTTCAATGAAACCATCGACTTGGGGTAAAATGCAAATCCAAATGGGCCAGTAACAAAATTAATCCAAAATTATGTACAGCTAAAATAAAATCAACAAAGACACCTCTGGGAGAAGGCACTTCAGGAACTTCAGCCCCCCATTGTTGCGGATATTATCATGGACCATATGGGAAATAGGTGTCCTTAACAAATGCATGTATCTGAAAGAAAAAAATCAAGAAATAAAATGTTGATATGGTTCTGTAGCAAGAAACAATGAGAATGGGAACAAAGAAAGCTATGGAATTATGCTGGAAACTGGGTCTACAAACAAACCATCATTTGTCCGTCAATAAGAACAATAATGTGTTGAGACCCTGCCAGGTATGATCTAGCTTCCAATCAATCCTGCCCTTGGGGATTGATGGCTAACTGTTTTTCTCAAGAATTTAGTTTAACTTCTGTATTGTAAATATATATATTATACACAAACTGTATTGATCTCCTAGAGCAGCTTCAACAATGGAATATTTTCAATTCTTCCCCCTACCTCCTCCTGAGAGGGGATTTCAATACAACCAAATCTGATATAGGAAAGGAAGGAGGAACGAGATTTAACCATAGAGCAGCAGCAGCCTTGATGCAACTATAACAGTCTATATCCATGATAGATTTTGAATTTGCCCAGGTTCTCCATGCTTGGTGTAACAAGAGAGAAGGCATATAATGGAAAAATTAGACACAATTATTCTCTCCTTCCAAATAAACAGCGACCGTGGTAGGTGATAGCACACTTTTAGATCGTTGGCCAATTTCAATCAGCATGAGAAATTGGACCGCTACAAAAATAAGATCTTAGTTTAGATTTAAAAGGATGTTGTAATGATATACTGTTTTTGACTAACACGTGGAACAATGGCGGGTAGGAGCAAACCACATCCGGAGACATGAAATGCACAAGTTTATGGGAAAATTGCAAATATTGAAATGCATCTAAAACAATGGAACAGGAATGAATTTGGTAACATTTTTCAGAAATCAGCTAATAAATCCTCACAACTTGCTGAAGTTCAAAAGAAAATACGAGAAGATGGTTTCTCTAATACAGATGTGGTTTTGGTGCAAAATCTAATACAAGAGTTTGTTACTCTTCAGGTCAAAGAGGAACAATATTGGACACAGATATCATGTGAACAGTGGGTGAAATAAGGCAATCAAAACCCCATTTTTTTTTTTCATAAATCTGTTCTGAACAGACAGCACATTAACTTCATTCAACAAGTGGAAAAGAAAGATGGGACTGTTCTCAAGACTCCTTCATATGCTACAAAATTCTTCCATGAGTTTCTCACATAAACTCACAGAAGAGAAGGAAGACAGAAGGCCCAACAACTTGCTACACAACACTTTCCAAAAATCATCGAAGAAAATGACAACGAGCAAATACGTCCGTCCGTATTGAAGAGGAGATTAAACAAATAGTATTTTCATTTCAGCCTGATAAATCCCGAGCTAGATGGATTTCCAACCCTCTTTTATCAGCACTATTGGGAGCTGATTAAAAATGATCCAATGGAAGTTTTGGAAGAATATGCAAAGAACAAACAAATGCTAAAACAATTGATTTTTACAAAGCTGGTTGTAAGTCCCAGGTTAGAACATGCAGAATATATGGATTAGTATAGATCTATTGGCCTGTGCAATACGATTTATAAATTCATCTCCAAAATGGTCGTGTCAAGGATAAAACCTCTATTAAGTAAATTAATCTCTAACACTTAATCAGCTTCTGTCTTGGGGATGAAAATCACCACAAACATTGTGATGTTTCAAGATATTCTTCACTCTGAAAATTCAACGAAGGCCAAGGATCATGATCATAATGGATATATTCAAAGCATTTGATATATATAGTTGGCTAAAGATAGGTAAGACTTTAATAATTTGGGTTCGATCAATAGGCAATCAAATGGGTCAATAGTTGTGTCACCACTCCCATATTCACTATCTCAATTAATGTTGATACAAACACTTCCTTCACACCCACTGAGCTCATACCCGTTTGCATTAAGATTGAAATGCAAGGCAAATTAATGGAAGAGGCCAAAGATGAAAGGTTTTTTTTGGATTTCCTGCATTAGAAAGTGGAGAAAGTTTATCCATTTTTCATTTTACAGAGGACACTGTTGTTTTCCAGTTTAATCCTGAAAGAAATCAGCCATCTACACCATTTTCTTAATGCTTATCAAAAGGCTTTATGTCAGAAAATGAACGTAAAAAAAATCTCAAATTATATTATTCTTGAATATCCCAGCCTACCACAAAAGGGCCATTCAATTTAATGTCCCCAAATTGGGACAATGATCCAGGGGGATCCATATTTGCTCTGAAAATGAAGTCGTCCAAATCCGAGTTGATCATTGGCACAGTGTAGAGCTCGACGAGAGCTTTCCGGTGCATTTTTGAACGGATCGATTTCGAGTCTGTATGCGCAAGATATTGCACGCTGAAGTTTAAGATCAACAGGGCAGAAATGGTGACACATTGTGATGTGGCGCAATTCTAGCACGCCAAGTGGATCAATTATGTGGCGACACATGGTAGGTTGATGACAGTCAGTTCGTGTAAAGTGTTTGCGCGCCTCCGGTCTTCGACGGTCGATAAAAGGCCGGCTACGGAGACCGTAGCCAGAGTCCGCTTTTATCTCGGAGGGGGACCCTGCCGTCGATGGAGTTAGTGGAGCATCCAATTTAATATTGACATGTGTCGAATTGGGAGTGGTCCACGTGGTGGGTCCTCAAGCCACCATGTGTCCTGCCACCACTTAATTATTTTGGACATTATTTCCATGGTTGAATTTTGGAATATTACCTTTAGTCAAACATTGGCTATATCTCTATGTAATTATTTATTCACCATGGAATGGGGCATTGCCAAGCCATCTGGCAGAGTTCAACAATTGCCACATGGTCCAGTTGACCAAGGGTTGAGATGGGTATCGAGTCAACAATCCCAACTGACGGAGTTCGAGATTTCCACATTTATTAAACAATGCCAAGATGGGGTCGAGCCACGTATACGATGGTTCAAGCCACCTCGGGTCTCAATCAACACGGCCAGGATTAACACAACCAACACGCAAAATTATGGGCCAAGAATGGCATGCCAAGTCACACACAAATGCCACGAAGCCCGAGTTAAACATGTATGCCTATGCATAAGCAATGCAAAACCCATGAACCTGTGCTAATAAAAGCAAATCCAATTTGTATTCTTATCCATGTGGGATATTTGGATATGGGTTAAAACCAAATGCAATGCCTACGGATTCGAACGGTGGTATTTTGGGTAAAATGATAAGTCTTTCACCGCTGCACCAGCAAGTCCGAGCGTTATATAAAGCGGGCGAGGTGTTATTTGAAAGTATGATTTTCAAGCTTTTGGTGGACAAAGCTTTATTGCTATCTTGGAGATTTGAATCTTGACTGCCAAGCAAAAGATAAGATGCCCAACCGTTGTACCATGCAGTATGTAAACACTATAAAAAGGTCGAAGATGTATTTGTTTAGGCAGGAAGCAGACTGTGTAATAGCTTCCTAGAGACCAGTTTACAGTCTATGTTTTGAGAGACTTAGAATAATTTTGAGCTCTCGGTGTAAACTAGGGAAATGCCCTAGACTCCGAGACGAATTCAACGATATGTTGAATGTCCTATGTTGATTTTATTGAAGCCAGTTTGTAAGTCTGTTTTGGAGTCTTTTGGCAAAAATCCACAGGGATACGAGATTGCTTTCGCGACAGGAAGGTGGGAGGTCCGTCCGTGGGTTTCGGGGATTTTTGAAGGTCTGTTGCTGAATTGTATGTAGTATTATTAGAGGATCCATTAGACAATTGTGAAGGTTGGCCATGTACTCACTTTTTATGGAAATGGATCGGTTCGTATTCTAAGCGAACCCGGGGACGTAGCTCGAGCAGCGCATGAACTCCGTTATCAATCTTGTTGTCATGAGTTGACTTTTTGTGCATTCTTTTTCCGCTTTTGATTAGTTAATTAATCATTTTGAATGCAAAAGTTAATCATAACGACAATTAACAAAAATTTTAAAATACTTCGAGTTTTGAGATAAACACGTTTTTAAAGATCAAATTCTGATTCGTTTCTTTTGAGTGTTTTCGGGAAATTGAATATTTGACAAAAGGATCCATAGTAAATTTTTTTGCACACGTATATCAGTGTAGAGTTTACGGATCAGACAATGATGATAAAAGAGGGTCTCCCAATAAAACCCTTAATCAACTTCAAACAAATTGAATTCTGAAAATTAAAATCAGCAAATCCTAGCTGAAATATAGATGCTCCAAACACTGCAAGTAGAATAAACCATAGGCACCAATGTTTCACAATTAATTCCAAAGCATATGAAGCATATAACCATTGAATTTTCACCTTAAATCCACAAACATGTCATGCATGAACCCTGAATTTGCTACTGTGATAAATACTTGTGTATGTGTGAGAAAGGGTGGATGTACTTTGGGAAATACCTTTGCAAAAATTTGTTTTTTCTCCTGAAAGTACAACTGTATTTTCACTTGTAAATTTAGTGCTCAAACCCTTGCAAAACTCACTAAAAATAATGATAAAATATAGAAATATTTCAGAATGCAATATTTCCAATGTCAGCGCTCCAAAGCCTCCAAAAACCCTTCAAGGCAAATCGCATATGTGCAGAAATTTACTGTGTTAAATAAATCAGATTTCTTCTTTGGATTCACTCACAAATGATGTCAAAGGACCTTGAAAAATATGCCAAAAATACTCAAATAATTCTAATATTATTTGTGCACCTTGTAGGGCCGAAAAACACCCTAAAAATATCAGAAAATGCTCCTCTAGTGAATTGCCCCATTCATAACATAATGACAGAATTTTTAGGATGAAACCCTAGTATTTTCCTTCCAAATTCTTTTCAAACCCTTATGATAATTTGCCACAAAAATCATAAAATAAAGAACTAGTACCTTGCCAAACAGAGTCTAAAAACCCTCCGATATGCTCAAATCTTTTCCCCAACTGGTTTGCCCTACCTCAGAAAAATAAGAAATAAAATCCAAAGTATTCAACTCACCCAAAATCCTTCTGAATAACCTCCAAAGGTCTCCTAGGGCAAAGTCGCCCAAGCTGAAAAAGTATTATAAAATATTAACAATATTTTATACACTGCAAAGCACTCCCAATCAACCTCAAATCCTTGAAATTCGCTCTCCAATCAAGTCGCCTTAGCTGAAAAATTCCATGGAAGCACGTGCAACCCTCTTTGGCTTTCAATGACCCCTCCAAGTGGTTCGCCTAGCTCCTTAGGCAAGTCGGCACACCTTGGGAAGGTCTTCGCCACATGAACAATCTCCAAAGATGATTTGCTTCTCTTCAAACCTGTAAAATTAACAAAAACCTTTTTTCGATAAAAGTAGCAATATTTTCTCAATGAAGGTGGTGTTTAAAAACACCTTTGTATGATCCCCTTGCATGAACACATGCAATTTGAAGCTCACAACCCTTGAATAAAGTTGCCCAAATAAAAGGAATGGAGGTTTTCATCCCCAAATCTATGACACTTCTTGAATGTTTTCGTCTTCAAGAGGTGGAAACCAAGCTTGACATACTTAATTCAATTTTCCAATATCAATATTCAACACGCCCTTCACAAGATTTCTTTTTTGCTTTTATACCCAACCTCCAAGGGTGGTGCCCAAGTTGGAGGGTTGTATCCTTTCAAACACAAACACTTTATCTTTTTTTAAAACTCATTTTATTGAGGGTTTAGGCTCCCATGACCCCAACTTAAGTGAACATAAGATAAAAAGTACATTTTTGCAAACTCAATTGAAAGTTAGAACACTTAAGTATTTTTTACCTTGTTCATAAATTAGCCCCCTCCATGTTCCCTTTTCTTCTTTCCCTTAGCTTTGTGGGAAAAACCAAGCTAAGGACTACAAAAACAAGCTATGCCAAAAAAGGAGACATTACAGTCCTCTCCACCCAAAATTGCTTGTCCTCAAGCAATTGCAATATCCACGGAGGTGTCCCAACACTCCTTAAGATGCATTGGCTACCTATAAATGTTTCTCAAGGAAGGAAAACCTCAATCCAAAACCTCCCCCTGCTGTACCTGTGCTTCAAAGGCTGCCCACAGGTGTTGAAGGTGCTATGACAACTACTATCAAACTCCCTAACAGCCCCTAGGCTCATTCCTTTCTCAAGCCAATGGCTGCTCCAAGCATATCCCACTGTAGGAAACTCATCACAGCGGCTATTATTCTGTATATCATGTCCCAAACCTCTCAAAACGTAACTACCAAGGGCTGTAAACTCGCAACTTGATGCCATAATCAATTAACTTCCTATACTCATCTTGGGCTGTAGGATGCCCAAAAAATCAGAATTCTTGCCCTCATGAAGCAGCTGTGTTTGCATTGCCCACTCAGAATTCTTGTAGTGAAAAAAATCAGACCTTGTATGTGCCCTTCCCATACTCATCCTGGGCTGTAGTGTACGCAAAAATTCGAAGTGTATGCCCTCAATAGGTGGCTGTGTTTGACTTATTAAGTCGAAATTTTCTGAGCAAAAGAAATCAGACTTTGCATGTGCATTTCCAGAATCCATGTAGGGCTGTAACATGCCAAAAAATGTACAGTTTTTCGTTTGTGTGACCGGCTGAATTTTCAACCCTATTTCAACTTCATCATTTTCAGAATTCAGAGTTCTTTAAACACAAAGCTAGATGGTTTCTACCACACCCAAGTGGCTGCCTGTGCATGGAAATCACAACTCTCTTTGCCCCCCTCATGGCCATTGCAACCGGGCCCACTATAGGTCCTACACATGAAACAAACATGTTAGTGAAAACAATAGCGTTTAACAACACTTTTTCACTCACTCCATGCCTTTTGAACATGATATGGACTTCCTTTTTGTGTCTTATATTGTCCTTATCATGGCTGTAGTATGTTGTTTTCCTCCTTCTAGTGGCTGGAAATCCACTAATACACACTTGGACCATCCCCATGGCGTTGAGGTGTGAGAAGCACACCTTCTTAGGGCCCCTACTCACCATGGTGACAAGAAACCTTAAGGAGAACAAGCTGAGAATGCTTAAAACAACAGTCACTATGATCTTGGGACCATGATAACCCTTGCTTTTTCCCTTCTTTATGTTGGTCCAACTTGCATTCTTTCTCTCAGAACATGACATGATAGCAATATCACACTTGTGGGACTCATCTGGATCACATATCCACGATGGATACTTGTCATGCTCATTCTTGGAATTTACTTTGAAGAATTTTCTTCCCCATTGAGTGTCCTTCACCTCAACCTTAGTGATAGCATAAGTTTTGCAACCAAGATAATGATAGAACCAATCATGAGGAAAAATTAATGTGCACTTACCACGATGACAACTCAATTGCTTACCTAGACACAAATATGATTTTCCTTCTTCCATATGCAAAATGACGTCTTCTTTCTTCCTATTTGGCATCACTCCAAGAAATCCCTTTGCCTTGTCCACCCTCATTAGGACTTGTGCTTCCTTTTCAAGTGCTAACAACAATTGTTTTTCCCAAGCATTTTCATAAAATCTGAAATTATGAAAATAAAGTGATCTATGATTAGAGATAATGAAGAAATTTTTCTTCATGACATACCTTTCCCATGTGATTTCCTTATCACTACTCAAGCTTTCTTCTTGTTCCTTTGATGGCTCATGAAGTTGTTGATCAACTTCTCCTTGCTTTACCTTTGGAAGATTTGACTCTTCTGTTACCTTCAACTTAGTACCTACCATTTGCAACCCCCTTGGCTGCCCCATAGCTTGTGGGAAACCCTCACTAGGCTGCCCTTCAATTTGTGGGTCTTGTGGTTCAAAAAATCCAATCATTGGCTGCCCTTTATTTAGTTGAAACATCTCTTTTTCTTGCCCCAAAATTTTTGATTTTTGCAATTCAGAAAATCCATGTGTTGGTTGTTCCTTGTATGTCTGAAAATTTGATTTTGGCTGCCCACAAACTTCCGAT
Organism: Torreya grandis; assembly: GCA_037957365.1. Taxonomy (NCBI): domain Eukaryota; kingdom Viridiplantae; phylum Streptophyta; class Pinopsida; order Cupressales; family Taxaceae; genus Torreya; species Torreya grandis. The sequence goes on along the minus strand of JARHVA010002221.1, from coordinate 1,593,996 downwards.
TTTGGTTGCTTCAATAGCTTCCCCTCATGTAAGTGAAAGTCCCTCTTAGGTACCCTTACGATTTCTGATTCTGGAGGTTCCATCTTCTTATCAAATTGTTTAATGAGCGTTTCACCTTGTTCCTCATATGTTTTAATGAGGTCATGTCCTTATGTCCTCCACCCAAGATGTTACCAATCATGGGCAACTTCTTCCAAGTGCTTTATGGCAAACTTTAGGGCTTCTTTTTCACCTCTAGGCCTCAAATCAAGATATTCATTAACCTTGTCTACCCATGCTCTAACTGAAGTACCAGGGTCCCCATCAAAGGTAGGGAGAACAATCCTTCCCAAGTCATCATGCACAACCACTTGCCCATGGTGCCTCTTTCCCTGCTTCCAAGCTACAAACTTATTGAAGTTCATTGCCCTCTTGACTCGGGATGTGCATTCCAAGTATTTATCATAGTATTCCATTAATTCGCAACTAATAAAGGGTTGTTCCTCTTCCATTTCAAGGGGCTGGTCCCCTTTCATGCCCTTCACTGATTGAAGAAATGTGGCCATAGTTTCCGTCAACTGCTCTTGGGCTTGAGTAAGCCTCTCAAACTTAGTATTGACCATGTCTTTGATTGACAATATCCTTCCCATTCACAAATGGCCAAGAAATTGGCTCTGATACCACTATAATGTCCTCAAATTGGGACAATGATGATAAAAGAGGGTTTTTCAATAAAATCCTTAATCAACTTCAAACAAATTGAATTCTGAAAATTAAAATCAACAAACCCTAGCTGAAATATAGATACTCCAAACACAAGTAGAATAAACCCTATGCGCCAATGTTTCACAATTAATTCCAAAGCATATGAAACATATAACCACTAAATTTTCACCTTAAATCCACAAACATGTCATGTATAAACCCTAAATTTGCTGCTGTGATAAATACCTGTGTATGAGTGAGAAAGGGTGGATGTACCTTGAGAAAATTCCTTTGCAAAAATCTGATTTTTCTTCTAAAAATACAATTGTGTTATCCATTGTAAATTCAACCCTCAAACCCTTGCAAAACTCACCAAAAATAATGATAAAATATAGAAATATTTCAGAATGAAATATTTCCAATGTTAGCTTTCCAAGGCCTCCAAAAACCCTTCAAGGCAAATTGCCTAGTGCAAAAATTTATTGTGTTAAATAAATCAGATTTCTCCTTTGTATTCACTCACAAATGATGTCAAAGGACCTTGAAAAATATGCCAAAAATACTCAAATAATTTTAATATTATTTGCGCATCTTTAGGGCCTAATATCACCCTTAAAATATCAGAAAATGCTCCTCAAGTGAATCGCCCCACTCATAAAATAATGACAGAATTTTTAGGATGAAACCCTAGTATTTCCCTTCCAAATTCCTTTCAAACCCTTATGATAATTTGTCACAAAAATCATAAAATAAAGAACTAGTACCTTGTCAAACGGAGACTAATAACCCTTCGATATGCTTAGGTCTTCTCCCCAACTGATTCACCCTACCTCAGAAAAATAAGGAATAAAATTCAGAATATTCAACTCACCCAAAATCCTTCCGAATAAACTCCAAAGGTCTCCTGGGGCAAGTCGCCCAAGTTGAAAAAGTAGTATAAAATATTAACAATATTTTATACACCACAAAGCACTCCGAATCAACCTCAAACCCTCGAAATCCGCTCTCCATTCAAGTTGCCTTAGTTGGAAAATTCCATGGAAGCATGTGCAACCCTCTTTGGCTTTCAATGACCCCTCCTAATGGTTCGCCTAGCTCCCTAGGCAAGTCACCACCCCTTGGGAAGGTCTTTCGCCACACGAACATCTCCTAAAATGATTCGTTCCCCTTCAAATCTGTAAAATTATCAAAAACCTGTATTCGATATAAGTAGCAATATTTCTTCAATGAAGGTGGTGTTTAAAAACACCTTTGTATGATCCCCTTGCATGAACACATGCAATTTAAAGCTCGCTTACAACCTTTGAATAAAGTTGGCCAAGTAGAAGAAATGAAGATTTTCATCCCCAAACCTTTGACACTTCTCGAAGGTTTTCGTTCTCAAGAGGTGGAAACCAAGCTTGACATACTTGATTCAATTTTCCATTATTAATATTCAACATGCCCTTCACAAGTTTCTTTTTTTGCGTTTATACCCAACCTCCAAGGGTGGCACCCAAGCTAGAGGGTTGTATCCATTCAAACATAAGCACTTTATCTTTTTTGTAAAAACTCACTTTATTGAGGGTTTAGGTTCCCATGACCTCAACTTAAGTGAACATAAGATAAAAAGTACCTTTTTGCAAACTCAAATGAAAATTAGAACACTGAAGTAATTTTTACCTTTCTTGTTCATAGATTAGTCCCTCTCTATGTTCCCTTTTCTTCTTTCCCTTAGCTTTGTTGGGAACAACAAAGCTAAGGACTCCAAAAACAAGCTATGCCAAAAAGGGGGACATTATATTCAGGGATTCCAGGAAGGAAGTCTTCCAATGAAATATTTGGGCTTTCCCCTCCATTCCATAAACAACACAGAGTTATAGGGTACAATAATTGGGCAAATGAAATCTAAATAATCACATTGGACTAACAGATGGTTGTCTCTCTCTGTAAGGACAACTTTTGAGGTCATTTCTTCAAGTAGTCCCCATTTACATGCTCATTCTTTTGCCTCTTGCCAAAGAACACTGCTGCAAGTATCACAACCGTTCAACACGATTTTATGTGGCAAGGAATGGATGATAAGTTCAAGTTTCGGCTAGAGGCTTGGGACAATATCTGCAAATCTAAAAGAGATGGAGGGTTCAATATATGAAATATAACTCTCTTCAATCAGGGCCTAGCTATATAACTTACATGGAGGTTTTGGAACTCTAAAGCCATATGGACTAATACCATCCACAAAAAGTATTTGAGTGTCAAATATGGGAACCCACAAGGTTTCATGGCAACAACCGCTTTCAGGTATCACCAGGCTTGCCAGATTGGGCATTGAAATACTCCAAGAACAACTCACTTGGAAGGTTGGTGATGGACTCAGAGTAAGATTTTGGGAGAATTCTTGGGATGGGCATCCTCCTCTAAGTAAGTTGCAGTTAACAGAACTTCAAAACACCCAACAATCACAAGGTTTTTTCCATGCTATTGATTATTGTAAGACTAGATCTTTTAATCACACAATATGGTAGATATATATCGTTTAGAGAATGGGGCAACACCATCCATCCCAAACCTTCATCTTAATTGAGGTTCTTGAGAATCGACAAATTTCACCATCACACACACTAATTCAAGGAAATGCACAATGGATTCTTCACCCTTAACACCAAAACAAGTGGACTTGTAACCTGCGGTCTAAAATCAAGCACTTGTAGCTGCTTAAGCATGTTAAGCTTCTCACAATTGATATTCTTTAGAAACATGGATGGATTAGGCTCAATAAAGCCCAAACTGTATGCAAAATGCTAAGTCTATAAGCCATATTTTTTTCATCTGTCCTTGTGCATATTCAATATGGAAAGTCATAGCAATGCTATTTGGACACAAACATCCCTAACCAAAATATCTGGCAGCCCATGTCCATTCTTGGAAGGGAATACAAACTAAACTAAAATTAGTTCAGTGTATGCACTGAATGGCCCTACGTTTTATCCTTTGTTATGTGTGGAGAGAATGCAACATAAGGATATTTGAGAACACATTTTACAAAGGAGAGTTATTAATCAACTATTAGTTAAACATTAAGTAATGGTTGGTTATCAATCGTCCCAACTGATGCAACTTCTTTTATGTTGAATAAAAGACAGACACACAAGTGTGTTAAGTGTGCCATATGTTTTCCATTTCTCTTCATTCTTTTAGTGTTTATATTTGCTAACATTGGTATCAGAGCCAATCCTTTGGGGAAGCCTTGTTTGGATAAGAAAGGGGTAAGCTGTTCGTGATTTGCAGAGGTGGAGACAAGGGCACATGATTTAGGGCATGTGATTCGCAATTTGAACGTTTATAGACACGACATGTTTTGTGTGTTTAGTGAAGACAAACTTTCATGAAAGAGACAACGTGATCAGTTAGGAGCTCAGACTAGAGAAGGATAAAACATGAGAAGACAAAAGAAAAATTGCGAAGGCCAGACAATCACAATTTTCGTGACCATTCACATGACCTAAATGAAAGTGAATATTTTCTAGTGAAGAACGAAAAGGATGTGATTATTGTATGCACAAGCTAGGATTAGCTTGCAATTATCCTATCTCAATAGACTCGGACTTGGAGAAAGATAATCAAATAGAGCTCGTGATACTTAGTCGGTTCGGGTAATGACCAATGAAATCCACATATCTAGTAGAGGGTTGCCTATGTCACAAATGCCAAGAGGAAAGGGTCCAAATCCTATGCCTATGACACTAGATAATAGTTCTTACGAGACCTATATGAAAGTAAATGATTGCAAATAAGCAATGTAAGTAGGTATGCAAGTAAAATAAACTAAACTAAGGGGGAAAATGGTTAAAATAATAGTAATTGGTAAGGTGCCATGGTCAACCAAATGGGGGTCTAGGCAACCTAAAATGGAATATGGCAAGTCTAAGCAATTCTATAGCCACACCAGTATGTAGAGAGAATCTAGACAAGGATGCACACATATTCATTCACTAAACAACAAACAACATCTATCTATTAAGTAAATAAATGAAATACTATATGGTTATAAATACTTACCTTGGAGTGGACTTGTTGAGCCTCAATCTCCCCCTCGGCTCAAGTGGAGCTTTGCAAGAGATGTTGTGGGTTGTAGACTTAAAATAGTTGGACAAAAACTCAAGATATCCTCAGGTAGGGACTTCCAATGACTTCTACTGAGCTCCAAAGACTACCATAAGACAAGTTTCTTCAAGATAAGATTCTAAACCACTAATTCCTCTAAATGTGACTTAGAGCAGAAGTGTGAGTGAAAACAAAGCGAATAGAGTGTATATGATATGGTGGAATGAAATATTACCCCTATATATACTGATTCAATACTCAAAATCAAACCTAAAGTGTAATGTCCCATTTTAAAAAAAATAAAATAATAATATTATTAAAATAAAAAATATTTTAAAAGACTTTAAATAAAAATAATAATATGCCTTAGTTGCCAAAAGTGAATATGTCGCCAACTCTTTTCTATTTGATTTGTAATAAAGAAGGGGACTCCTTTACTTTGATATAAGTCGGTCCTTAATTTAGAAAGTATATTGGATGGAAAGGATATAAAAAGGGGAAAGAGGTTCATTTTGAAGTTTCATGTTTGTTGAATTGAATTTTGAGTTTGAGCACGGAACGCTTGGCTTATCTCTATTGAAGAGAAAAACTTTCATTGAAAATATGAAGTTAAGGACGAAAGCTCTTAATCTCATTTGGGCAGCTTCATTTCAGAGGTTGCAATGAGAAGAATCGATCAATTTGGGATTCCTAGGGCATCATCTTGTAGAGCGCAACAATTGACCGGGTTCTAAGAGTGAAGTGTGGCTGTTGGAGACCCTCTTGGAGGGTGGCAAATCACTTTGAAGGGCTGTTTGAAGTCAACGAACCATTTGGAGGCTTTTCCAAGGGTGGTGACCCACCTTGGGAGGAAAATCTGCATGTTATTGGGGCAAATTATTGATATTTTTGTCATCAAACAATAAGCTGGTTTTATTCGTGAATTTTCAGACCTGTATGTGCATGTAAATATCAAATTTGAAGAGATTTTGTGGGATGTAATTATTCTGGAATTTTTGGCAATTATTTAATGGTAAAATATTACAATTTGTGCCCTAGTTTCATATTTTCGGAATTTTGAATTTTTTGTTAGGGCTTCATATAAAAAAATCATAAATTGCTATTGTTGTGTTAGGGTTTGTGATTAATTTCCAGATTTGCATAATATGCCCCAAAGGGGATATTATAGAGAAATTAAAATATGGCAACTGTTGTCCTATTTTTTTTGCTGCTATGTGCAACAAATTAGCCCCTTAACAATTTTTATGACAGTCACAAGTGTATTTTCAGTTACAAGGTGGAAGGATGTTCCATCTGCCATCAATGAGGGATTGTTTGCAGCTGTTATGGATGAGTTTCCAGCCTCCACAATGCTGATTATGAACGAAAAAATGCAACAGTACAAATACAACCATATTTGGGACAGCAAGAATGGACCTTTGGAAATCCATCACACGAATGGGAACTATGAAGAAGATGCAAGCATGGGAGGACAGTTGAACACCATGCCTATGAGGCATGGTGAAGTGGTTGAAGGAGTGGTTAGGTGAGTTTTCAATTTCATTGACATGTTTGTTTTATGTGCAGGTTTAGGAACAATCCATATGAGTGTTGATAAAAAGACTTTTATGAGTCAAAGAGTGCATAGTTTGCATATGTCCAAGGAAAGTACAATGTTTATGACATGTGACAAGCAGGAGTAGAGGCAACTGAGTTTGTTTTCAGCCCATAATAACGATATGGGACCCATTGAAGCTCAAAGTTATGTTCATAAAGCAAGTGTTTGGGGTTGCAAGTTCCCAAGATTGAAGTGGGATCTAGGTATTTCTGAGATAATAGAATATGGACTTGCATTTGCTTGAGGACAAACAAATTTGGGGAGGACGGAATGTAGGGTCCTATTTTCTAAAAATAAAATAATATTATTATTAAAATAATAAGTGTTTTTAAATACTTTAAATAAAAGTAATAACATGTCTTAGTTGCCAAAAGTGAATATGTCGGCAACTCCTTTCTATTGTGATTTGTAATAAAGGAGACTCCTCTAATTTGATATAAGTTGCTCCTTAATTTAGAAAGTATATTGGAGAGAAAAGATATAAAAAGGGGAAGGAGGTTCATTTTGAAGTCTCATGTTATGTTTGTTGAATTGAATTGAGTTTGAGCACGAAACGCTTGGCTTATTTCCATTGAAGACGAAAGCCTTCATTGGAAACCTGAAGTTAAGGATATGAACCCTTAATCTCATTTGGGCAGCTTCATTTCAGAGGTTGCAATGGGAAAAATTGATCAGTTTGGGATTCTTAGGGTGCAACAGTTGACCGGGTTCTAAGAGTGAAGTGTCGTTGTTGGAGACCCTCTTGGAGGGTGGTGAATCATTTTGAAGGGCTGTTTGAAGTCAACGAACCATTTGGAGGCCTTTCCAAGTATGGCGACCCACCTTGGGAGGAAAATCTGCATGTTATTGGAGCAGATTATTGATATTTTTGTCATCAAACAATAAGATGGTATTTATTCGTGAATTGTCAGACCTATATGTGCATGCAAAAATCAGATTTTAAGAGATTTTGTGGCCTGTAATTATTCTAGAAAATTTGGCAATTATTTAATGGTAAAATATTGCAATTTGTGCCCTAGTTTCATATTTTTAGAATTATGAATTTTTTGTTAGGGCTTGATATAAAAAAATTAGAAATTGCTATTGTTTTGTTAGGGTTTGTGGTTTATTTTCAAATTTGCATAATATGCCTTAAAGGGGATATTACATAAAGTCTAAGTTGATAGTATTGACCAGACCGATATAGTCAAGATGTTGGTTGACACAGAACGATATCGATCAGGGCGATACAGTACAAATATTAGAAGACAGGCTCAAACTTGCATTGAGCTGGTCGATATAGTACATGAAGGGAAAGGACACTAAATAGACGGTATCGACTTGGCTGATGCCATAGGATATGAGGAAACTGACACAATTGAATAGGATATGATGAAAGGAGGTAAATGACAAAGACAATTTGAAGAAGTTGGATTGGTAGTAGGAATGATATGATCATGACATAGATAGCAACATCTTTCACAAAACACCACGACCCTACGCACCCCTTTCTTGATGCACCCTTTAAGGTGTGTACTAAGGGAGATCGCTGCTCGATAAGTCGTTGCAAGAGAAAGCATCAATAAAGGATAAAGTGAAAAATATTGTGTATACATATGCTCCACTCGAAACTCATCACGTGTCACAATAGTGTAACATGTAATGGTGCTTTGGGAAAAAACATAGTAACACCAAAAATACAATTGAAATAAAATGCTGAAATAATTGCTAATAAATGAATAATTATAAGTACCATATATATACCTTGACTTACCATTCTATTGAATGATTGCATGCAAATCATAGTCTTGATCGTGGAGGATGCAATAATTGCATTTGAGAAACCCTAGGGATACAAGGCTAAAAATAGAAGCAATGTACACGTACGCACGATGGTCAAAGGAGAAATGAATTTTTTTTAGAATTGATTAGATAACTTGGAAAATTGATAAGCTGGGATTGCAAAGGCTAGGTTAGAACCCATAGACAAAGCATGTAATGAAACATGGTGAAAAGTGAATGTAGAATATACTAAATCATGTGAAAAAACATGTCAAACATTTTAGTTAAGAGAGATATCAATGTAAAAAGATCAAATAAAGATATGTAAGTAAAAAATGTAATCTCATGTAAGAAAAACATGTCAAATCAACATGAAGAAAAAAAAATTTACTGAAAAGTAAATTGTAATTCAAAATGTAAGATAAGCACGTCAAAAAAACATGTGAGTATGCAAAATGTCCTATGTAAGATAAGTGAAGTCCACAAAAATCAAACAAGAATGTGATGGATAAAATGAAAAACAAAAAGCTCTAATGAATGACAACTTAAACTTAGTGCTTGCTCTAAAATGTGATGTAGGAAAGCAAAACTATTTAATGACATGACTAAGATGACCATGAGATGGTGTGGAGAGCAAAGGTGATGGGTGTTTGTGAGGAGAGCTTTGGTAAGGTCTTATCATGCAATTCACAAATTGAAAGCCAAGTGGTGTAAGTAGGATAGTAGTGTGATCTAAATGTGATCGAGTACAAGCAATACCCATCAAGAGGATATTAGGAAAGATATGATGTAAATAAGGAATGCAAGGCGACACGCAAGTGATGTGGAAATCCTTAACGAGAATGAAACACTCTAGACAAGTGGGCAAGGCTAAGAACTATCGACATCAAAGATATAAGTGTAATGTTTCCTTTTCTAAAAATAAAATAATATTATTATTAAAATAAAAAGTATTTTTGAATACTTTAAATAAAAATAATAATATACATTATTTTTCAAAAGTGAATATGTCGGCAACTCCTAACTTTTGACTTAAGAAAGGGATTTTGGAGCATGGGTTAACTTAACCCTTAATGAAGATAAGGTATGATCTTTTTAAAAGTATTTTAACACTCCCTCCAAGTGGAGCGCCCCTTTTTGGGAAGGGTTTGTTGAAAAAAGAAGGGTACAAAAAGGGGGATGAGGATCATTCGAGAGGTTACTATGTTTTTGAATAAAATTTGAGTTTGAGCATGTTTGTTTAACTTTCTACCTTGGAAGACAAAAACCTTCTATGGTAAGTGGAATTGGGGATGAAAAGTCCTAATTTTAGAACTAGGGCAGCTTCACACAGGGGTTGTATTGAGCTTCAACATTCTGGTTTTTCAGTATTTTCAACTTTAGAAGGGTGGCGACTTTACCCTAGGGTTTGGTGGTTGCTTTTGAAAGTGGCAACTTGCTATTGGAGGTTGGGGACTTGGTTTGGAAGACCATCTAGGGCAACAATCAGCATTTTCAGGTTGAAGACCCCTTGTTACAAGGGCTGCATTGGTTTTTGAGGAGTTAAGACCCCTATTTTAGGGTTGCACTAGGTTTTTGGATAAAAAAATAATTCATGACTATTGGGGGATCTTCTTTTGGGGTCTAATTTGAGGGTTTCAAGGGCTATTTTAGCCTAATTTGCAGATTTGAGCATTTGATAATATTCTGCTATTTTTTATTTATTTTCCAACCATTTTGATCTGAAAAATTTCAGAAATAAGGTAGTTATATCGACAATAATATTAAAAAATTATTGGTGAATATTTGAGGGTTAGATATTGCATTTTTTCTTAAAAAATTGCATTTCCGGAATTTTGTATTTTTTTATCTAGGGCTTGCAAGTGTAAAAATCAGAAATTCATAATTGATTGGTTAGGGTTGGTATTCAGAAATTAAGAAGATTGCATACTTGTGCTAAGTTTGCATATTTATTGCTATGGTTTGTCAGAAAACCCCTTTGTTATAATTCTACCCAAAAGGGAATATTATAGTGGTATCAGAGCGTAGATCTTGCCAACTTGTGGGAGGTGACCTAATTAGCATCTTGGAAGCAGAAAATGGATTGTCCAAGGTAAAACAGTCACATTATGTGACAATGGAGTGGGTAGTGAAATCCTCTATAATTTCCTTGGGCCAACCCCAACTCTTGAAACACCTAGACAAAATGGTAAGGCTTTTGATTATCAGTTGTATTAGTGAAATTACAAGGATAACAGCTCCCAAGGTTCTTTACAACAATGAAATCATGAGGGAGATATTTCAACTGACTGTGTAGAGTTTTCAAGATCTAGAGGACAACAAAGAACCTTCTTTTGATAGGAGGGTTACAATTCTAGAATCTATGGCAAAAATCAAGTTATGTGTTTTGATGTTGGATTTGGAATGTGATGAACTTATTATCGAAATGTTTCAACATTTTCTTACAATTGCCAGTGAGAATCATGCATAAAATGTTGCAACTTCTATGTAGAAAATTATGGCTTTGACTCTAAATGAAAGTGATGATATTTTGCAGCAATTATTATCTATCTTATTGGAGAGGTTGAGGCAAGAACAAAATATTTCCCAAGCTGCACACGTGCTGATTGAAAATGTTGTTAAGAAATGTGAAGAGAAATTGAGGCCTTATTTGACAGTAGAGCATGAAGAAGTAGAGAGGTCAACATCAATTTTTTTTTGAACTTGTTAAAGAACATGAAATTGAGAAATAAGAACACTTAGAACATTCTTATGAAGTAGAAATCTTTCAAGATAACTCTTTTAGAAGAGAATGCTGATTTTTGTATTGATTCTAACAATAGTTCATTTTCATTGCATGACTCCGGATTTCATGAGGGAATTGGAAGAAACAATTGTTAGTAACAAATGAGAAAGAACTGCAAGTCCTAACAAAGTTGGATAACACAGAAATGTTTCTTGATGAACTAAGGCCAAAGGTGAAGAGGGAACACTTTGAGAAAGTTGTTACTATGATAGATTTACATATAGTTAAGGATGCAATCGAGACAATAAAATCAGACTATCTGCATATGGTTAAAGATAAGGATGTGGCCATCAAATTTGCATATGAGACCTTAGATGCATCTAAGGCAACAGAGATTAAGGTTGATGAGCTCATTTTTGAGCTTGAATCCACCAAGAACTATTTAGAAAATACCCAAAGGGCACTTCCAGAGGCAGAAAATCAGCTTGATGCTACAAAACAATTCAGGGAGCATGAAATTGATGCAAGGACAAATGAAATCAGGTAGGTAATTGATGAGCTTGTTAGACTTCAAGAAGATTTTGATTTAGAATATTTAAAAAAAAATCAGAAGTTGCAAGTATAAAATTGGGGCAACAAGGAGATTGGTTTGAGCAAGGGGATAGAAATAACTTTTAATATTTTGATAATCCACTTTTTGAAATGGATACAAAATCAACTTTTGACAATCTATTTGTTGAGAGGGATGCTGAGATAGTTTGTAGTTCAAATTTTATAGTGGGTGATGATAGTCGAAGGGTGCAACAAAAGCCGTCAATATCACTGGAAGACTCAAGGATTGGGAGTTGCAAATTCACATTATTGATGTGGGATCCAAGTGAATATTACAGCTTTAGTGCTGCTGTCATCATGCAAATTTTGAGTTCATTTGCACCCATACAAACGGGTTGGCAAGCATTGTCAGTCATGGGAAGGAGCAATATCTGGTTGGTGACTGTTGGGAAAGGATTCTCAGCACTTATTGAATTGTTTTCAGTCACTACATTGCTCACAATTCCTGTTTTTGCACGGAGGTTTCAACCTTGCAACTGCTGTCCCATTTTCAGGTTGCTAATCTTGGTAAAATTAGATTATAAATTGCTGTTTTCAGACTTGAATAATTGCAAGTTTGGTCATTTTAAGGCCATTAAATCATCGGGGAATGTTGGTGAATGGTTTCAGCTGAAAAATGAATACTTCAGCCAACATAGCTCAGAATTGGAGGGGGAATTAGGTAATTCACGACTGTCAGATTTTGTTTCCAGCTCGCATATAAACTGATTGGTGTCCTTTCTTGGGAGGACTAGCTTACAATATGATCAATAAAGATCATTTCAAAAATGTAGGTGCACAAGTGACAATTGAATTATTTTCTAAGCTTCCAAAAGACATCATTGTTAATAAGGTTGAAAGCTACACTTGCTGGTCTAAATTGTTTCATTTATCAAGGAAGTGATTAGAACTTGAAGGTTGCATGGAAATTTTCAGACTTGGGGAAGGACATCATTGGATTTCAAGTCAAGAAGGAACATTCGAAATGTTTGCTCATGTTTTTGGTTCCAAGTTGTGAAACTTGTAATTATAGTGTGGTTAGATATGCACATTTTTTTTCTTTCAGCCCATATGAGAACACATTGTCTTTTGGAAAGGTGAACAAATTAGAGGACAACCAAAGGTATGAAAATGTTGCAAATTCATTGCTTCCTAATATATCAATTAGGACAAGTTGTCATAATGGTCAACATGTGCGAAGAAATGACCATTTGGCAAGTATAATACTTTTGAGTACACCATGGCAAGGCTGCCATCATCTTGAGCAACAATTGGAAAGCAATGATAAAATGAGGGGCACTTGGAGTGACAATAGAGGTAGGGATCCTTTCATTCCGAGTCTCAAAAGGGTGCCCATGAAGGTTTGTAATGTGAATGCTCTATGGGAGTATAAGAAGGGTAAAGGAATGTTCAGTGTTGCTTGGGTAAAGGAACGTTGTAACACATGCAATTGGCTTGAAGGGAGGTGCATGAGGATCCCTAAGGAGCATGATGGAGGTCCCAACACAATAGTGGAGAAACACCACTCAAAGTCTTTGTCGGCCATTGGCTGCCATCCCCCAAAAACTGAGTGGAGATCAAGTATTAAGCAGAAAATAGTTGAAGATTCAGCCAAAGGAGGGTTGTGGCACACCTCTAGTTCACACTTGTGGCTGAGTTTGGCCAAGAATACCTTGAAGGGCAGCTGCTGTACCATTTTTTCTAATAATGCCAACGATAATAACAACCACTTTTACACCTGTATGACAGCTAAAGAGGTAATTTCAGTTGCTTGGCCAAAAGGGAGACTTAAAGAGCATGAATTCTTACAAGATTATGTCATGATTCCGGGCTGTAGACTTGCTGTTATGCACATTTCCAGCCAACTCCACATCCAGTATGCAGCTATGCATGGAAACCCACTCACATATTGGAATAATTTTCTATTTGTTGGGGTTATGAAGTCAATTTCAGTCACTATGGGGTTGTTTCCAGCCCATGAATCACTAACACTTTTGAATGTGGTGACGCAATTCAAGTATGTTGGCTGCCATCCCATGCCTTTTGCCAATGTTTGCAACATAACCAGCCCCTTAACATTTTTTTTTTACAAACATAAGAATGTTCTTAGTCACAAGATGGATGTTCCGCCTACCATCAATGAAGGATTGTTTGCAGCTGTTATGAAAGAGTTTCCAACAACCACAATGCTGATTATGAGCAATAAAATGCAACTGTACAGTAGCAACCATGTTTGGGACAGCAAGAATGGACCTTTGGAACTCCATCACACGAAGGGAAACTATGAAGAAGTTGCAAGCATGAGAGGAGCGTTGAACAACATGCCTACGAGGCATGGTGAAGCGGTTGAAGGAGTGGTGTGGAGAGCTCTTGATTTCATTCACATGTTTGTTCTATGTGTAGGTCTAGGAACAACCCATATGAGTGTTGATGAAAAGACTCTTATGAGTCAAAGAGTGCATAGTTTGCATATGTCCAAGGAGAGTACAATGATTATGACATGTGACAAGCATGAGTGGGGCAGCTGAATTTGTTTTCAGCCCATAGTAACAATATGGGACCTATTAAAGCTCAAGGTTATGTTCATGCAACAAGTGTTTGGGGTTGCAAGTCCCCAAGATTGAAGTGGGATTCATGTATTTCAAAGATAATAGAAAATGGGCTTGCATTTGCTTGAGGGCAAGCATATTTAGGAAGGGCGGACTGTAATGTCCCATTTTCTAAAAATAAAATGATATTATTATTAAAATAAAAAGTATATTTAAATACTTTAAATAATAATAATATGCATTAGTTGCCAAAAGTGAATATGTTGACAAGTCCTTTCTATCTTTGACTTAAGGGACTTTTGGAGCACGGGTTAACTTAACTCTTAATGAAGATAATGCATGATCTTTTAAAAAGTATTCTATCCTTTCAAGTGAAGCGCCCTTTTTTGGGAAGGGTTTGTTAAAAAAAGAAGGGTATAAAAAGGGGAATGAAGATCATTAGAAAGGTTATCATGTTTTTGAATAAAATCTATGAGTTTGAGCATGCTTGTTTAACTTTCTACTTTGGAAGACGAAAACCTTCCATGGTAAGTGGAATTAGGGATGAAAACCCTTAATTTCAAAACTAGGGTAGCTTCACATAGAAGTTGTATTAAGCTTCAACATTCTGGTTTTTCAGTATTTTCAGCTTTAGAAAGGTGGTGACTCTACCTTAGGATTTGGTGATTGCTTTTGAGGGTGGCGACTTGTTATTGGAGGGTTTGGAAGCACATCTAGGACAACAATCCATATTTTCAGGTTGAAGACCCCTTGTTACAAGGGTTGTGTTGGTTTTTGAGTTAAGACCCCTATTTTAGGGTTGCACTGGGTTTTTGGACAACAAAATAATTTATTATAGTTGGGTGACCTCCTTTTGGGGTCTAATTTGAGGGTTTCAAGGGCTGTTTTAGCCTAATTTGCAGATATGAACATTTGATAATATTATGCAATTTTTTATATATTTCCTAGCCATTTTGATCCAGAAAATTCCAAAAATAAGATATTCATATTGACAATAAAATTCAGAAATTATTGGTGAATATTTGAGGGTTAAATATTGCAATTTTTCTTGGAAAACTGAATTTCCAAAATTTGGTAATTTTTATCTAAGTCTTACAAGTGTAAAAAATTAGAATTTCATAATTGATTGGTTAGGGTTTGATATTCATAAATTTAAAAGATTGCATATTTGTGCCAGGTCTGCATATTTATTGCTAGGGTTTGTTGTAAATTCTCTTCGTTCTAATTCTGCCCAAAAAGGGGATATTACAATATTATTTTATTTTTAGAAAAGGGGACATTATATTAAGACACTTCAACTAGTGAACACAAAGTCTGGGCTCACAAGTGAAGTACATAGATCATCCCATGAAGGTTATATGCATGAAAGCAAAATGATCCTACCTTACCACGTGTTCCCCGCTCTTCAGGTCCCCTTACAGAGCCTTCAGTCTATTGTGAAGATTGAGTACTTGTGTGAGAAGATATGTGGCCCTAAAATGTAGTAAGATATGGTGATATATTGAGACCTCCTACCTCAATCTACTGGTTTACTGCACCCCAATGGACCTTGGCTCTATCATGAGACCAACTATAGAGTTTGAGCTTTGACTAGAATAAGAGATGTGCCAAACAAATATCATGTTTTTTGGTGTGATTTGACTTTTAAGATATAATTGTCTTTTAACATTTGCCTTTTCTTATGATATGGTTTTTAACTCTTTTGACTTATTCTATGTTTCCTCTTCCATATGGATTCAGAAAAACCAAATATGAGTGAGATAGGTAGCTAACACAAGAGAGCTTACACTTGGCCACTAGAGAGGAGAACCTAAAGACTCCTAGACTTCTGCATCACTAAGTGTGCAATCTCAAAACTGACCTACGTGTGTCTCAAGTGGAAGGAAACAAGGGAAAGATGGGGATCATGGAAGATACAACCATGTAATAAATGATACAATGAGGAATATTCTCATAGTTGATCACAAGGAGGGAAAACAATGCTTCGAAAGGGATGGGGCTATGCTATGATAGTTATGTCACTAGGTACGCTGTACTAACCTACAAGGGATAGTCATCCCAAAAGAGGGGAAAGTAAATAATCATCCCAAAAGAGGGGGAATGTAAATGGAGGCCAAAGAATCACAAGGAGACTAAGACAAAAATGATAAAAATGTGATAACAATGGAAAACCCGAGGCGCTATTTAAGCTCTACAAGAGAAACAAAGAACCGAAAAGGAAACAATGGTGTAAGTAAAAATGATATAAAACGCAAAGGTGACACCTAAGAACCACAAGGGAAACAGATGCTGAAAGTTAAAATACCAAAGAACAAAAAAAGAAACAATAGTGTAAGGAAATCATCATCCCAAAAGAGGAGAAAAGTAAATGAAATGCAATGAAGCAAAGAAACATGAGACTAAAAAACAAGCAAAATCTATGCTAATGACAATATCAAAGAAGAGCATGTGAAATGCAAGCATGTGTGTCTTGAAATTTTTTTGAAGTTAAATTTATTTGTTTGTAAGATGTGAAAGGTTCTTGATTGCTACCTCATGGTAAAGATGAGAGATCACGAAGCCAATAAAATGATGATGGATGTAAAAATGATAAAACCCAAAGGTGACACCTAAGAACCACAAGGGAAACAGACGCTGAAAGTTAAAATACCAAAGAACCAAAAAAGAAACAATAGTGTAAGTAAATCATCATCCCAAAAGAGGGGAAAAGTAAATGAAATGCAATGAAGCAAAGAAACATGAGACTAAAAAATAAGCAAAATCTATGCTAACGACTATATCAAAGAAGAGCATGTGAAATGTGAGTATGCGTGTCTCGAAAGTTTTTTTAAGTTGAATTTATTTGTTTGTAAGATGTGAAAGGTTTTTGATTGCTACCTCATGGTAAAGATGAGAGATCAAGAAGCCATTAAAATGATGATGGATATTATAAGATGCCCCAAATGCATGCATAAGATCAAGGATGGGCATCGCAAGATGCCTCAAAGGCGGAAACATGGACAGCACAAGGTGCCCCAATTTGTGTAGTAAGAAAATGATGGGCATTGCAAGATGTCCCAACATGTGCGAAAAGAAGAGGATGGGCATCGCAAGATGCCCCAACCTATGGGATGTAGGTGGATTGGAGTTAATCTCAAGATCGTCAGGCCTAGGAGTGATGTCAAAATCTATGTAAATCGGTATTACAACAAGAAAAGTGGCATCGAAGGCAATGCCAAGATCTTTGAAAGGTAAGAAAATTGTGATGCACGGTATCAACCAGTCCGATACAGTGTAGAGAAACAAAACTGAAATTGTCTGTATTGGCCAGGTGGATACAATTGGATAAAACATGACTGAAATTGATTGTATCGTCCAGGTCGATACAGTCTGATAAAAGGAATTGTATCGACCAGGTTGATATAATCTGTTGAAACAGGACTAAAATGGATTGTGTCGGCCAGGTTGATACAGTCTAGTGAAACATGATTAAAATTGAATGTCGGCTAGGTTGATACAATCTGATGAAACAAAATTGACCATATCGACAGGTCAATACAGTTTGGTGAGATGATTGAAGTGCACTGTATCGGTCAGGGTGATATAGTTTGGTGATAAATGATTGAAGTGGACTGTATCGATCGGGTTGATATAGTTTGATAAAATAGATTGAAACGTATTGACACATTCTGGGTGATGGCTGATGTATTATTTTACTGTAGGTGAAAGGACTGTATCGACACATTTTGTGTCATGGCCAATGCAGTTGACTGGATGAAAAAGAACCATATCGACACATTCTAGATCATGGCTGATATAGTTAATTGGATGCAAAATAACTATATTGGCACATTTTTTGTTATGGCCAATATAGTTGTCTAAATGTGAAAGCACTATATTGACTCATTATAGGTCATGGCCAATGCAGTTGTTTGAAGGTGGTTGAAACTGAACAGTATTGGGCCAGCCAATACTGTTGGAAAGAATTGATTTTGGTAGATTGGAAGAAGTATGATAGTTATGAAGATTCATATAGCCTTGAGGATTAGAATCACCCATAATGCGCAATGTGGTAGGCATTTGGATTAGGTGTTCTTTATAAACTGATGAGTTGTCAAAAATTGGTTGAATGTGACTAGAGGTTTGATGATTCATTCTTCCAAGGCCATCCAAGGGCAGCATAAAGGGTGAGTAGACATCAAGGGCACCATCCTCAACATTGCTTGATTTGATAGGAATTCATATTGGGGATCATCAAGGTCATAAAGAGGAGGATCATCAAGGTCATAAAGAAGATCATCATATTGATCTTCGTCAATGCTAGAGGTATCAAAGTTGATATCATTAGGATCATAGTTAGTCCAATCATAGTTAGGATCTGTATTGGGATTTTCCCCTGGATAATAAGGATCATCAAAACCATAAAGGGGATGACCGTATGGATAATTTGTGGTCTCACTAGAGATATCATCATAAATGGGAGGATCATCATTGGGGTCCTCAGTCATGTAGAAAGGAATAGGATAATTGCAACAATTTGATGAAAAGGTTGGCTATAGGAAACTAACGATATTGGTTTGGCTGATACAGTCAGTCTCTGAACTTGGAAAAATAGATTGTATCGGCCAGGGTGATGCAATCAATTGAGAAAAAACATAATGGATTAGGTTGGCCAATATAGTTTGGCAAAATGGCGGTGCTAGTGTTAGTTGAGAAAAATGATCTGTATTGGCTTGGATGATGCTATTGGGAAAAGCACATAACTGTATCGGGGTGGCCAATGCAATTTGGAAACACAAAGAACGGCATCGGGCTGGGCAATCCCGTTCACAGGAAGACAAATAAAGGTATCGATTGACTAATATAGTTAGACTGCAAAAGATATGCTAGTTTGAAAATTGTTGCTAAGTTGCGAAAAAGGAATAAAGATGAACCTAAAGATAATCAATGAAAAATGGAAACGTGAAGGCAATCCATCCAACAGTGAGATATGATTCATGTTGGGTTCACCAAAATGTATGCATGGGCTAGGATTAATCGGCAACTATCTTAACTCAATAGACTTGGATTCGGAGAAGGATGATCAAATGGAGCTTGTGATACTTAGTTCGAGTAACGACCAATGAAATTTGCCGATTTAGTAAAAGATTACCTATGTCGCAAATGCCAAGAGGAAAGGGTCCAAATCCTAAGCCTACGACATAAGGAAATTGTTCTTACTAGACCTCTATGAAAGTAAATGATTGCAAATAAGCAATGTAAGTGGGTATGCAAGTAAAGTAAACGAAGGGGGAAAAGGGGTAGAATGATAGTAATTGGTAAGGTGCCATGGTCAACCAAATGGGTGTCTAGGCAACCTTAAATGGAATGTGGCAAGTTAGGGGAATACTTCGTTATACATTATGTACTCTCATGGACACTTGGTTCGATACATAGACATGAATTGGATTGGAGATATGGATAAGAGGAAGTTTACTTCAGGGTATGTTTTTCATTTGGGTTCCAATCCTATTACGTGTGTGTGGAAGTAGAAGGCTATTTCTATATCCACTACTGAGGCTAAGTAGAGAGGGTCATTTAATGCAACATATGAGATTTTGTGTATCATGTAGCTTTTGATTTAGCTGAGTCTTTTGTAGGATTTGCCATCCATTCTGTATAGTGACAGTAATGGCATTATTGTAGTTGCTCATAATCTAATCGAGAGGCAACACAAAGCGTATTGAGGTTCACATGCACTTCATTCGACATTATGTTCATGGCAGATCGATAGATTTATGATTTGTGAGGAGTGATGATTATATATGTGGACATATTCACAAAGCAACTATTGAAGCAAAGTTCATTGGGTTGGGGGACTTGCTTGGGCTTTTTGAAGTTGCCACTAAGGGAATAGTGAGTAAATGCTTGCTTCAAGGGAATTGATGCAATTGGAAAAGGCACGTAACTGTATCAAGGTGGCCAATATAGTTTGGAAACCCACAAAACGACATTGTACTGGCCACTATCGTTGATAGGAAGACAAATAAAGGTATTGGGCTGGCTGATACAATTGGACTGCAATAAATATATTGGTTTGAAAAATGTTGCTAAGTTGTGAAAAGGAAGAAAGATGACTCTGAAGATAATCAATTAAAAATGGAAACGTGAAGACAATCCAACCAACGGTGGGATAGGCATGTTAGGTTCACCAAAATGTATGCATGGGCTATGATTAACCTACAACTATCCTATCTCAATAGACTCGGACTCGGAGAAGGATGATCAATTAGAGCTTGTGATACTTAGTTCGGGTAATGACCAATGAAATTTGCAGATCTAGTAAAGGGTTGCCTATGTCGCAAATGCCAAGAGGAAAGGGTCCAAATCCTAAGCCTATGACACAAGGAAATAGCTCTTACTAGCCCTCTATGAAAGTAAATGATTGCAAATAAATAATATAAGTAGGTATGCAAGTAAAGTAAACTAAACTAAGGGAGAAAAGGGTTAGATTGATAGTTATCGGTGTCATGGCCCTCTTTTGATAGAGACATCTTAGAAGATCCTTAGCCTTAACTTATTATCGGAGGCTAAGGGACAAGCATAAAGGGAAAGGAGTATTGAATGTTTTGTTTGAATATTTGTAAAGGTACCTTTTTAGAAAGTTACTTTATGTTTCTTATTTCACTTAAAGAGGGGACTTTCAAGGGTCATGAAGGCTCAAGTGATTTTAAGAAAAGATCATAAGGAAATGTCTTTTAAATAACAATTTTTTAAAGTTACCTTCCCTTCTTTTAGGTACCACACTTGGAGGGCTACAAAAGTAAAAGAGGAATTATTTGGAGCGGTTATGACTTTTTGGATAATTGTTTTTATGAAGTCTAAGTACGAAAAACTTGGCTTGTACTTGAAGGACGGAAACCCTTCAAGGAAGCTGGAACAAGGATGAAAACCCTTGTATTCAGTTAGGCGCAACTTCATAAGGAGGTTGTCAAGAGCTTCTATTGCATAATTAAGGTGTTTTCAACACTTAATTGATCAATTGCATGTAGGTGAACCACTTGTGAGCTGGGCGAGTGGACTAGAGGGCTGGCCTAGGGCAGCAATCATCCATTTTGAGGGCTGCAAACCTTTGGAAGGGCAATAAGCAGGTTTTGGGGATTGGCGACCCACTTGGGAGGTCATTTGGAAGTGGTTTGAGGGTGTGGATCAGCCACACTATTATTCTGAATTTTTATGATAATTTTTCAGCACTATACCAAAAAATCAGGTTTTTGGTTGGTTATTTGACAAATAATTTATTATATTTTCTACTATTTTTGGGAATATGAAATAATATTTTTTGGAGCTATTTTCAAGCATCTACCTCAGTATATTTATTTCAGCTTGCTAGGGTTTAAGGAAAATCAGAGTTGCAAATATATTTATGCAATTTATTGAGGGTTTCATAAGATTTGTGGCATAAAAAAACATCTATACTTTCAGATTAAATTTGTAGTCAAGGATGCCTAGGGTTTTAAGAATAAAATCTTTTTTTGAAGGGCTATACTGTCATGTTTGGAGTAGCTACTAATTGATTTGAGTTTGGCATATTTTAAAGCTATTTTTGAGGTATATTTGAAGGGTTGTTGGCAGCTAGGGTTTGCTGCAATTAAATCCGATTTTTTTCATATTGAAGTAAGGTTTCCAAATAATCCTAATATTCAACAAATCATCCTATTTGGGACATTTCAATTGATAAGGTGCCATGGTCAACCAAATGGGCGTCTAGGCAACCTTAAGTGGAATGTGGCAAGTCAGGGGAATACTTCATTATTTATTATGTACTTTCACGGACACTTGGTTTGATATATGGTCATGAATTGGATTGGAGATATGGATAAAAGGAAGTCTGCTTTAGGATATGTTTTTCATTTGGGTTCCAATCCTATTATGTGTGCATGGAAGTAGAAGGCTATTGCTATATCCACTACCGAGGCTAAGTATAGAGGAGCATTTAATGCAATTAATGAGACTTCTTGATCATGTAGCTTTTGATTTAGCTGGGTCTTCCACATGATTTTCCATCCATTTTGTATAGTGATAGTCATGGTGCTATTGTAGTTGCTCATAATCTAATCGAGAGGCAACATACAAAATGTATTGAGGTCCACATGCACTTCATTCGACATTATGTTCATGGCAGATCGATAGATTTATGATTTGTGAGGAGTGATGATTATATTGTGGACATATTCACAAAGCAACTATTGAAGCGAAGTTCATTGGGTTGGGGGACTTGCTTGGGCTTTTTGAAGCTGCTGCTAGGGAGTTAGTGAGTAAATGCTTGCTTCAAGGGAATTGTCGGCAAGTAAATGCCACCTTCATGGGAAGAGTCGATGAGTGAATGCCACCTTCCTCTAGGTCCTCTAAGTAGTGATTTAGGTGGGGATGTTAAAGTAGATGTAAATATCTCTTATTGGGCCTTTTGCATTTCCTTAATTTACATATTAGTAGGCTCTTGAATGTTCAAGGCATTTCCAACCTACAACATAATACATAGTAACACTGATTCTTCTTATTTATTGAGTAAATTGTGTTCTATAAATCCTTAGGGAATTCCACCCAAATAGCTGTGTTTTGTGTATGATCTCTTTAATGGTTTTGGATATTCAATTTTGTCCATGGAATATTGTAGTTAACTCTTGCAACTAGTTATGCCACCTTTTCGATGCCTTAATTTTATGACCGTAGCTCAAAACAACCTCCTTTAAAAGTTGTTAGGAATATTAGGATGTGTACCACATGATTAAAGGGTGATAAAATCTGTTTGGAATATTTTCCCCCCGCCCCCCCCAAAAAAAAAAACCATTCCGAAGGGCCTGAAAATTGCAATCTACAAAATTATAGAAAACTAAGTCAAATTCGGAAAACAAAAATTATTATTTTATGAGTTTCATGACCATAAATGAGAGAGATTCCATAGCTAACTCATCAACACGAATCATATCATATGTGAAAATGTTTAGTGAATTATGCTTTCTAGGCCGTATGTACTTTGGTTAAGAAAACATTAAATTGTCTTAGAATTGTGATGCTTAAGGGCTGGAGTTAATGCAGGGAACTGCATACAAGAAAGAACTTCAACACAAAAAAATAGAGCGCTCAAACACAAGGGATTAACCCAATGTGGGAAACTCCAGAAGGCTATGCCTTATCTTGGTACTCTCTCTTTCAAATATTACAATCCAATTGATTTCTTGAGGCCTCCAAGAACATTAACAACCTATCAAAAATGTTTTCCTAGCTTGCTTGCTCTGCAATTTGCTTCAACATCCCTTCCTACACAATAGTTATATGCTAAACTCCACTAAGATGAACTAAGATGCCTTTACATGACCCCCAAGGGATATATTTATACACAAAATCTGCAAAAGGACCAAGCAATGATCGCACCGACAATAGGATATGAAAAAATAAAATTTCAAGCGTTTGAGATTTCCTTGAATCCCTATAGGCTTACCATTTTGTTTCTTCTATACGAGTTTAGCATGGTATGAACTTGTCCATTTTAAGCACACGACACATTGAGGGGGGGGTGAATAAGTGTATAATAAAACTTTAACTTTCAGAAATTAATGTTCACAAGGAAAGCATTCACAGAAGATCTAATAATTAAGCAACACAAGATTTACGTGGAAAACCCTCTCTCGGGAAAAACCACAAAGTAGACTGCTTGAATCTAACATCCAAATCTAGCCGTAAAATAATAATCCTTTTACAAAATTTTGTAGGCACCAACTTACTTGGAGATACTCATCCCCACCGCCAAGCACCGACTTAGCAAGAGACACCAATCTCTTTGTTCAAAGGCACCGACCTCCATTGAAACAATCTTCCACCTTACTATTGTTGCTTCATCAACGAATGATGACAAATTCAATCTCCTCTTCTTTTCCACAAAAATCTACTTATGCTTGAATGATGGAAAGAATTATTTCTCATATCTTTTTCAATCTTCTATCCGCCTTATATAACCTCCAAAGGCTCTTCACAAAGGAGGTGTCCAATCAAAGAGGCACCTTTTTATCAAAAAGGTGTGCATTTAATTAAATTTTAATTAATCCACTAAGTGGGGTGATTTCCCCAAGGCATCCATATATCAAGTGGGTCGGTCCAACAATGATAGGTTTTAATATATGTTTTAAGAGAGGCAATTTTAGCCTTAAACTATCTTCCTTGAGTGTGTAATTAAAACTTCTTTAATGTTAGTCCCTTCATCATGAAGCACTGCTACAATTTAAATATAATTCCGTTGCATTAATGACACTTCCGTTGGCTTCTGTTGCATTAATTATAATGCTTTTGACATCAATGACAATATTCCAACAATCTCCCCTTTTGTTATTGATGACAATCATGTAGAAAAATAGTACTTGAACTCCCCCTTGCTGTAGTTCTTTTCTTTTGCTCCCCCTTTCTTTAATTCTCCCCCTTTGACATCAATGGCAACAAGACATACAACACAATCGCAATGTATATCACCAAAATATCCATGGAGTTGAATAATGCAATGATTAGCTCCCCCTTAATCCATGCTTCTCTTGACGGATTTAATGACTAGATGAAGAATGGATCACTCCTAATTTTTGCCTTAGAAACTCAAAAATTTCTTTTGAGAGGGGCTTCGTGAAGATATCTGCTATCTGTTCTTTTGTGGCATCGTACTCCGTCTTTACTTGCTGATCTGCAAGCTGTTCTCTCAAGAAGTGATACTTGATTGGAATGTGTTTTGTTCTAGAGTGCATAACTGGATTTTTCGAAATGTTTATTGCACTAGTGTTATCACAGAGTATTGAGATTGGATGTTCATATTCTATATTAAAATCTTTCAACGTCTGCTTCATCCAAAGACTTGTGTACAACAAGACATTGCTGCTATGTATTCTGCTTCAGCTGTAGATAAAGAAACGAAAGGTTGCTTTTTGCTTAGCCACAACACTAGATTTTTGCCAAGAAAGAATGCTCCTCCACTGGTACTCTTTCTGTCATCAATACTTCCTGCCCAATCTACATGTGTATGTTGTTAGTTTGAAATCTTTATCTCTTGGATACCACAAGCCATAATCCAAAGTGCTTTTTAGATATTTGAATATTCTTTTGACATGTGTTTCTTTTGGGGCTACTTGAAAATGTACTACCAAGCCTACAACTTGCATGATGTTTGGCCTTGATGTCGTGGTGTATAACAAGTTGCCAATCATGGATCTATAAGGCGTGTGATTCGCTTCAGGAGATTCATCATCTTTACTTAACTTGCATCCGGTAACCATGGGTGTGCTAATAGGTGTGCAATCTTCAATTCTGAAGTTCTTCAACATCTCCTTTATATACTTGGTTTATGAGATAAATATTCCTTTGTTAAATTGAGAAATTTGTAAACCAAGAAAAAATGACAACTCACCCAACATGGACATTTCAAACTTCTTTTGCATATCTTTTGCAAATGCTTGGTACATTTGTTCACTATCTCCTTTTAAAATGATATCATCCACATATACCACAACAATCAACTAATTCTCACTTTTAGTCTTGATATAGAGATTACTATCAACAATGCCCCTTTTAAAACCTTGTTCTTGTTGATATTTATCAAGCCTTGAATACTAGGTTTTAGGGGCTTGCTTTAGCCCATATAGTGTCTACTTCAATCTGCACACATAGTCCTTGCTTTCTGATAGAAGGAAACCTTCTAGTTGTTCAATATATACATCTTCCTCTAAATTGCTATTTGGAAAAGCAAATTTCACATCCATTTGATAAATCTTGAAGTTCTTAAAACCAACATATGCCAAAAACATTCTAATGGATTCTAATCTTGCAAATGGGGCAAAGATTTCTTCAAAATCAATACCTTCCATTTGAGCATACCGCTTGCAAACCAACCTTGCTTTATTTCTTGTTACTTGGCCATCTTCATTTAGCTTATTCTTGAACACCCACTTGGTACCAATTACATTCTTGTCTTTTGGTCTAGGAATGAGTTCCAATGTCTCATTATTTTCAATTTGATTCAATTCTTCTTTCATAGCATCGATCCAATGCTTGTCATTGTTAGTTTCTGCAAAATTTTTGGGCTCTATTTCGAATAACAAGGAGAAGTTTACTTGCTCAGGTGTACTCCCCAATCTTCTTCTTGTTTGTACCCCAACATCAATATCACCAATAATTTGACTTTCAGAATGATGCTTTTGCACAAATCAAGATGGTGCCTTTGTATCTTCCTACTCCATTTCTTCGTGTTTTTCTGCTTCATCTTCTTCTTTGAAGTCTGGTTCCTTTGAATGATCATTTGTTTGTGCACTTACTTTATGAGGCCTTGTTTCATCCATCTTTACATTGGCACTTTCTACGATTGTTTGCAACATTTTATTATAACATCTACAAGCTTTACTTTTTGAGGAATATCCAAGAAAAATACCTTCATTAGCTCTTGAGTCGAACTTTCCCAAGTCTTCATATTTCTTAATAAGCCTTTACTCCCAAACACTTTGAAATATTTCATTGATGCTGGTCTACCCTTTCATAACAAATAAGGGGTTTTGTTATTGTTTACTCTGATTTGTCCTCTGTTCAAAATATAGACTGCGGTGTTAACTGCTTATCTACAAAACCTGTGCAATTGTTTAGATTCATTTAACATCATTTTAGCCATTTGTTGAACAATTCAATTCTTTCTTTCTACAATTCCATTTTGTTGTGGAGTCCTTGCAGCTGAGAAATGCCTTTTTATTCTATGTTGCTCACAAAAATCATTGAATTCATTGGAGATGAACTCATGTCCTCGATCTGATCTCAAACACTTGATCTTTAAATTCGTTTCATTTTCAACCAAAGCTTTAAAAGCTTTAAACTTCTCGAACGCCTTAGATTTTTCTTTTAAAAAAGCAACCCATGTCATTCTGGAATAATTATCAACGAGCAACATAAATTTGCTCTCACCTTGTATGCTTTGCGTTCTTGTAGGCCCACAGAGGTCTGTATGAATAAGTTTCAATGGCTTGGTGGTTGAGTACTCCTTTGACCTAAAACTTACTCTTGTCTATTTTCCATGCTGACACTACTTGCAAAGAATGACGGTTTTGTAATCTTTGGCATATCTCTTACGACCTGCCTAGTGCTGATTTTCACTAGATTATCGAAGTTCATATGGCCCATCCTTCTATGTCAGCCAAATTTCATCAATTTGACTCATGTAGCATTTCTCTCCCTTAACTTCACTGAGTATGTACATGTTAGTTTTTCTGTTTGCGTTTACAAACAATTTTCTTGTGTCTGTTTTTCTGATCTCACAACCTTGAGCATAAAATGTAAGAGTGTGTCCTTGATCACACATTTGACTGACACTTAGAAGGTTATGCTTCAAGCCTTCAACATACAATACATTATTTGTTTTTGTTTTTCCATTATCAAGGCTAAGGGTACCTTTTCCAGCTATTCTCGTCGTGGCATTATCTCCAAATTTTATCATGCCTTTACTCATTTACTTCAAGGAGAGGAATTTGCTCTTGTTCCCAGTCTTGTGGCTTGAGCATCCATTGTCAATATACCATTGTTGCCCTTCATTTTGTGCATGAAAAGTTTTCACAAGCATATATTTCTCCATGTCCTAATTAAATTCCTCTTGCTTTTGTTTCCAGATTTTTGTGGTTCTCTTTTCTTTACCACAGGAGCATTCACTTTCTTCTTTTGTCTAGGGGGTTCTACAACAACACTTCTACGGAACCGTGCTATATGTCCACAGTTATTACAATTATAACATACAATGTTATTCTCTTTGTAATTCGATAACGGGGCAAATGAGTTATAGTTTCTACTTGAAACTCCATAAGTAATTCTACCATTGTCCCATGCATACCTATTTCTTGCATATGTCCTGCACTCCATTGCTTTATGCTCAAAGTGATTACATGAAAAACAGTAACCAAAGAAAGAATGTTGGAACTTGGTCAAGTGTGTCTGCTTTGGAGGAAATAACTTTTTGAATTTGTCCTTGTTATCTTTTGGAGGAGTGCTTGTTTTTTGTGGGACTTGATTCTCTTTCTTCTTGTTGATAGGACTTTTGAGAACATCTGCATAGCTTTTTGTCTTTTCCTCATTTACTTTCTTTGGTAGCTCTTTGTGATCTTCTTTGTTGGCCCTCTGATTTTCTTTATATCCAATACCAGTCTTTATAAATGACGACCTCTGTGCATTTATTATATCATCTAAGATCTTTTACTCTTTTCAAATATGAAGCTTCTGTTCAACCTGGTGGTTGTTTTCTCTAGTTCCTTCCTCAAGGAGACAATCTCGGATTCTAACCTCACAATTTTCTTCCTTTTTGCTTAATTGGATTTGCACCTCCTCTTCAATCCTTTTTGCTTCTTCAAGTTTAACTTGAGGTTAACGATAATTGTTTCAGATTCCTCAAGGTCTTGGGACATTTTTGCTCTTGAATCATAATTCTCTTTTTCATATTTTTGCAACTGCAATTTTTGCTTCAAATTTTTTTCTCAAGTTGCTTGATCTCGCTTAAGGCACAAATGAGTTCTTTTTCAAGATCTACCTCTTCTTCATCTTCGACATCTTCTTCCTCTTCCAAGGTGTCTTCACTTGTAGAGGCATCATTTTTTATTTCTATAGCCATGAAGAAAGTTTCTTCTCTGTCACTGTCTGATATGTTCTCATTGCTCTCCTTAGCTGAGCTACTATCCTTTTTGGAATAGAGGCTTTTCTTGTGCATACCAAACTTTTTCTTATATTTGTTTTGTTTGAAGCTTTTCTTGTATTGAGGTTTGTTTTCCTTCTTATTCCTTTCCTCATTATGATTTTCTTCATCATCGCTATCATCTTTATGTGGACACTTAGTAGCAAAATGTCCTATTTTACTACAATTAAAATATTTAAAAGGTAGTTACCTTTGTATTTCCTTGATCCTTTCTTAAGCTTTCTTACATAAAGGGCCTCTTTTTCATCTTGTTCATCATTGGTGTCATCACTTGATTTAGGTTCTTTATTCTTCGCTTTTTTTGAATCTTTAAACGCTGCTTCCTTCTTAGATGGCTTTTCCTTTTCAGTTCTCATTTCATACGTCGTGAGAATCCCATGCAACTCATCCATTGTTAATGAGTCTAAGTCCTTTAGTTTTTCAATAGCCTGAATTTTGCATCAAATCTCAAGGGAAGTGACCTTAGCACTTTTTGAACAATCATGGATGCTTCAACCTTTTTGCCGAGTCCTCTGATGGTGTTAACAATCGCATCCACACGAGGAATATATGCCGCAACATTTTCTTCATCTTTCATTTTCAAGCTCTTGAATTGTCTCTTATGAGTTTGGAGTTTTCTTTTTTTCATTTTCTTGTCACCCTCATAGATGTTCTGAAGTTTGTCTCACATTTCCTTTGCTGAATCACATTGCATAATCTTGACAAACTCTGATTTTGATAAGCCACACAAAATAGTGTTCATGGCTTTGACATTATTCTCACTAGCCTTCTTTCCTTTTGGATCCATTGGTGGAGTTGTTGGCGTAACATATCTATTTACCATTGTTTGCTAGATATCAAAACCAAGGGCCATTAAATAAGTACGTATCTTTATACGCTAGAATGCATAGTTTGTTTCGTCGAACAATGGAGCGTTGTTTGTGGAGAAACCTTCCTGTAAATGATGACTAGCCATGTGTGCTATCGGGATCTACCTTCCAGCGGTTAGACTGATTCTGAAAGAACTGTTCTGATACCAATTGTTAAGCACATGATACACTGAGAGGGGGTGGGGGTGAATTAGTGTATAATAAAACTTTAACTTTTAGAAATTAATATTCACGCAAGATCTAATAATTAAGCAACACACGATCTACGTGGAAAACCCTCTCTCAGGAAAAATCACAAAGCAGAGCTGCTTGGATTTACAGTCCAAATCCAACCGTAAAATAATAATCCTTTTATAAAATTTCGTAGGCACCAACCTACTTGGAGACACCAATCCCCACCGCCAAGCACCGACTTAGCAAGAGACACCAATCTCTTTGTTCTGAGGTACCGAACTCCACTGAAACAATCTTCCGCCTTACTATTGTTGCTTCATCAATGAAAGATGGCAAATTTAATCTCATCTTCTTCTTCTCCACAAAAATCTGCTTATGCTTGAATGATGGAAAGAATTATTTCTCATATCTTTTCCAATCTTCTATCTGCCTTATATAACCTCTAAAGGCTCTTCACAAAGGAGGCGTCCTATCAAAGTGGCACCCTTTCATCAATATGTGTGCATTTAATTAAATTTTAATTAATTCCCTAAGTAGGGCGATCTCCCCAAGGCAACCATATATCAAGTGGGTCGGTCCAACAATGATAGGCTTTAATACATGTTTTAAGAGGGGCAATTTTAGCCTTAAACAATCTTCCTTGAGCGTGTATTTAAAACTCTTTTAATGCTGGTCCCTTCATCACGAAGCGCTGCTGCAAATTAAATATAATTCTGTTGCCTTAATGACACTTCCGCTGGCAATTCCGTTGACTTCTGTTACATTAATTATAATGCTTTTGACATCAATGACAATATTCCAACAGTCCATCCGCCCTGTTTTGTGCATGACAAGTTTGACATGGTACGAAACACCCTGAGGAGTTCAACTGCAGATGAACCCATCGGGTATGTTGATTCTTCACATTTGTGTTTGGCTTATAGATCTTTGGATCACCCTTGACCTATCTGCTCCTATGTCATGCTTCTGTGTCTTCTACAAGCTCTATTGTTTTGCAGAATTGTGTCGTTAGGAGAATTGGGGCTGTTGCAAGTTGCATTAATTAGTCATTTTAACTAGTAAATGAGATTATTGGCCTAGTTGAATTGAATCCAACTTACTTTCATGTTTCAATTTGGATCACACCTCCCCAATTAGTAGGATTTTGGTTCCCAAAAGCTTGAGGACTCAAAATACAAGGGAAAAATTCCCCACTTTCTCCTTAGAATACCATTTGGATTTGATTGTCAATTGTCCTTTCAAATCCACTTGCCAACTTCCTGCTTTCTTTTCCTTTATGTTCTCACCTCTTTTGCAAAACATCCTTGTCCAACTCTTCTTGAGCATTAGGTACAATGTCTTCAATGGAAAGCAACAAAAATTCTTCATCTAGCATGAAAGGTGCAAAAATATGTAAGTTCGTAACATTCCCAACTGAATATAACTTCATATATAGAGGCAGGTCTAATCTGATTGTATAATTGCCTAGTTGATCATGAATCCCAAATGCACTATACCTAGATAACTTTAGCTTCCTAGCTTTATGTTGGAGTCTTTTTTGGCTTAAGTAAAGCCACACTTTGTCCCTAACTTGGAAATTTTGCTCAACACCATGCTTATCATGTCTTGCTTTATATTTAGCTTGAGATTCCTTCAACCTCTGTTTCACTAGGAGGTGTTTTGCTTTATCTTCTCAATGATTTTTTCAGCTTTGTGGATTTACAAATTCGCTCCTTGCTTCCTTTATGGCTGTCCCATAACAACATCAAATGGACTAGGATGTAACCGAAACAAGTCTCAAAAGGAGATCTATTCGTAGAGGATTGAATTGCTCTATTGTATCAATGTCGGATATATGCTAAATTTTCATCTCAAGTCTTAGAATGTTTCCTGCTATACGTCTTCGAGAGCTGCATCAATGTTCTATAAACCACTTCAGTTTAACCATCTATTTATATATAAAAAGAAGTTGGTCTCTTCAACCTTGTATCTATTCTCTCCCACAATGTGGTCTAAAACTTGCTCAAGAATCTTGAATTACTGTCTGAAATTGTAGAACTTGGCAAACCAAATGAGCCCTAACATTAGTGAAAAATAAATTAGCTGCATCAGTTCCATTAAGAGTCTTCTTGCATGGAATGAGAAGACACATCTTATCGAATCGGTCTACAACAAGAAACATGTAAGCATGACCTTTCTTTGATAAATGTAAACCTCCTACACAATCCATGGAGAAGCTCTCCATTACCCTTTCTATTACTATGCGTGCTTGTGCTGTGCAAAACACATCACCTTATGAACTTTGCAATATCATTTTGCATGTTGGCCAATACACATACCTTTTCAAATATGCCAAGGTCTTTGGCACAGCAAAGTGACCAGCAATGTTTGAAGTATGAGACTTCCTCATTAGCTGAACTCTTCCTTCTTTAGGTACAAAGTTCCACCAATTTGTAGAGCAAACATTCTTGGAGACGGTAGGCTTTGTTAGGCTCAAAATTTGCACTATTTGCCCCTTGAAAATGCTGTTATATCTCTCCAAAAGCTGCATTATGTTCATAGTCTTCACCATATGCCTCCTGAACAAATGGTTCAAGTTGAGTTATACGCCCAATGCTGAAATCAAAGGTGGTCTAGATAACATATCAGCCAACTTGTTAGCACACATCTTTTATACTTAATAATCAAAAGAAAATGTTGCAAGAAACCCATCCAATTGCAATGCCTTGCTTGCTGTAATTATGATTGTGCTTGAAAATGTTGGAGTGTTTTGTGATTTGTGTAGATAATGGCCTTGTTACCCATCAAACAATGCTTTTATTTCTTAACTGCTTGAACAAGAGCATACAATTTCTTAGCACATGTGCAATAATTCGAAACTACCACATGAAAAGCTCTGAATGATAAGAAACTAGCTTATGTCATTGCACTTTCTCAACTTATTTAAGCCAAAGAATGAACATAACTCTTAGAATTGAGTCTTAATCAACCTTCTTAACTTCATCCCACTTAAAAATTGGTGGTAATCTATTTAGAGCCAAAGAACATAAATAACTTTCAAACCAAGTGAGTGCCCAATTTTAATCTTGCAAAAGATTTTTTTTATTCTTCACTAATATTGTGCAAACTGAAATATACCTCTAATTAAGTTAAACAATGATCAAGTTTCTTAGCATTTACATCACCTTCATATGGCTGAATCTTTATTTTGGCCTCCACATTGAATGGAGGTTAAATTGGGGTGCTTGGTTTGTGTAGGGCTGCTTCATCTCATGGGCTTGAGGATGTTCTTTTCCCAGTTCTTCATTTACTTAAGGAATCTCCATGGAAAGTCCTAGCTTCCCTATGAGGGCCTCCATGATTTTCTACAACCTATCAAGCTTCCCTATGGAGTGGGAGATGTGTAATGTTCCCATATGGAACAATTAGGACAAATTGGGGTTTTCCAACAAACCCTTATGCACAACTGAAAATAATATGAATGCTGCCCTCAAAACCAACAAATCCTAGCAGCAATAGATGACCCAATTTCCAAGCAATAACACTCCACAATAACTCTAATAATTATTGAATATGCAAATACAATTAAATACCTCTTTTTGTGGCAATATGGAATGACGATGTAGTTGGAAATTCCTTGCAATAATTCTGATCTTTAAGATCTTGTTACAACTGCGTTTTTCCTTTCAATCAGCGTTGAATCCCTTGCTCAAACTCACAAAAAATATACTAAAAATCCTTGCAATTTATTAGGGCTTTCAAAGAACAAGTTAGGGTTGCCAATAGCCAATTTAGCCCCTCCAAACAAGTTGCCACACTCAAAAAAAAATAGGAGAAACAAATCTGAAATTCAAACCCTTGTTTCAACCCTTAAACAAGGTCTCCAAGTTCTCCAAATTAAATCGTCTCACTTGGAAAAATATTAAAATATTTTTCAAAATATAAATTACCTTATTTTTAGTCCTCAATAATTTATTATTTGCCTTAATCAACTGAAACTTCAAAAATTCATATCTTCCGGGATATTTGTAATTTCAATGCAAATGTTAGCTCCAAATGATCACAAAAATAGTAGCTTTCAAACAAAATTAGAATCATAATTTTCTCTCCGTGAGAAGTCTCTCAAAAGTAGTTCCGAAGATACAAAAAACTTAGTTAGAGCCCTAGATTCTTCCAAAATCAACAAAACTCTTCAAACCAAGTTCGTCCACCTCTTTGACCTGCAAATCATGAATTTTCACGTCTTCGAAGGATTTTAAATAACCCTTGATGAAGGTGGCATCCAAAGACACCTTTGTAGATTTACGTGCATACAACTATGCAAAATTGAGGTGCAATTACAACGCTTGAATAGATCTGCCCTAGTAGAATAATGGAGGTTTTCGTCCCAAAATTCTTTGGTGCACTTAAAAGTTTTCGTCATCAAATCACTTGTTCATGTTTAACATACTTGCACAAGATTTTCAATATCTAAATTGCATAATCTTTGAATGAGCATCTCACCTTCCTTTTATATCCATGCCCCAAGTGTGGCGCTCAAAATAGGAGGGAAACTCCTTTTTTTAAATATTAAAAGAATCTCCTTATAATTTCACTTTAGACTTAGTGCCCATGACCCTTAAAAAAGCCCCAACTTAAGTGAAAATTAGATTATTATTACTTTATTTTAAGTATTTAAAAATATTTTTTATTTTAGTAATAATATTATTTTAATTTCAAAATGGAGACATTACAATCTTCTCCGTCCAAAATTGCTTGTCCTCAAGCAATTGCAAAAGCCATGGGGCTGTCAACACATTCTTCATAATGCACTCACCAATTGAAATTGCTTCCCACCGAGAAAAAACTCCAATTTGAATTCCCAACTTGTTAAATCTATATCTTGGAGGCTGCCTCCATGAGCTAAAATGTCATGACCACTTTCCAAAGACTCCCAATATACCCAAAGAAAGAACACATGATATATTGGTTTGCCTTTGATGTAGCTTCTCATAGTTATCAATGTTCCTTCAAAAGATGTTTCCAAAACTTGGAAAGAAGCAACAATAATCTCACCTTGAAACATACTTTGAATGAAAGTAGCACATAGATGCAATCTCCCTTGAGAGTGTCTAAAAACATGTGGCATGCTATCTCTCTTTGACTTCCCTTTATCACATCCTTCATGCATAGGAAGAACATCAAAATGATCAAACAAAAGTCTCAAACAACCTACAAGATAGGATTGTATCTCCCCTTCTTTATCAAGCCAAAAACGTGCCCAATCATGAACGTTTTCAGACCATAGGCTAGAATTTATCAAAAAAATCAGATTTTTGACCTTTCACATGCTATTGTCCCTGTCACCACAACCCAAAATTTTCAGAGTGATCAAATTTAGAATTCATCCATGCACATATCTTTTCCATCATGAGCTGAAGAAGGCACCAATTTTCCATTTTTTGGTCCTCAATAGGCTGCTGTACATGATCCTCAAACTCAGAAATTTCTGAGACAAAAATCAGATCCTATATCACTGATTTCAAAATTTTTACTTAGCTGAAAAATGTCAACAAAATTGAATTTGAAGAGGGTTGAAGGCGGTATATGTAGTGAATCATACTCAGTATTTTCTGAGTGTCTTTGTGACCAAAAATCCTCCAACAACTCACCTCTTTCCCTCTTGTCCACAACTTGGGCCCTTGCCTAATCCAAAAGACGTGTCACGTCTTCATCTATATCTCCAAAATCACGCACATACCTTGGTGTAGGGGGCTGCCCAAAGTAAATTAAGGACTGCCCTTGCCAATCAAGTGTTCTATCCTCCGCTCCTCTTCACAGAACACAAAAATCAGAATTATGCATACTTACTAAAGAGGTAGGAAACTGAATCTCCCTTGGAACCATTGGTTGTCCATAATCAAAATTTGTAGCCTCTTGCCACGGCCTAAAAATCACACTTGTATCCCTCAACCGCTTTGCCATCTCAATCAGTTGCCCTTGTTTGGAAATCACCACATTCTTTGTATTGCTCTTGGCTATAGCAATTGATCTCCCTAATGTTCCTACACATGGAACAAACAATTTAGTAAAAACAATAGTGTTTAGTAACACCTTTTTTATCACCTTATCAAGCTCAAGGATCATGAAGTGCATCCCTTCTTGATGCTTTGATTCTTTCTTGCAACCTACCACTCGGATTTCAAAAGGTGTGTTCATGTCCTTGACATGGTTGTGACAAATCTTTTCCCTCTTCAACCTTCCCCTTATAGTGGCTAGAAATCCACTCATATATGTGCAAACCACTTCCATGATGTTGGGGTGTGAGAGGCACACCTTCTTGTTGACAATTCTTCCACAAGTCAGATTGTCTCTTGCTATTTAGAAAGTTCACATCTCTAGCCAAGGAAGAATACATTGTTTTCCTTGACCAAAATAGGTCATTTCTACGGACTCTGCAGGGTTTCTACGGACTCTGCATGTCATTTCTACTGACTCTCCCGACACTTAAGGCAACAAAAAGGCCTTTGCAACTTTTCCAAAAGACAATTTTTAGAGGTCAAATAGCCCTTGCGAAGGGCAGAAAAGACAGAAAGAGCCGATGAGAAAATCCGAAAAGCTTCGGAAAAGTTAAGGGGCGAAGGTAAAAAAGATGAATTCTTTCGGACCTTTGTCCGAAGGAATTCCTTCGGACAAAAAGTCCGAAAAAATTCGGAAGACCACAGACAAAGAAAGTCCGCAAAAGGCAAGCCAAAGATTAATGCGGAAGACGCTGTTTCAAGAATTCCGAAGGGTAGGGTACCCTTCGGAAGGGTCACTTTCAATATTCCCGAAGGCCACCTACCCTTCGGGCAGGGACAAGACCAAATCAGACACCGTTGCAAAAAACCCGGGTGCCCTCCAACTTTTCCGAAGGGCACAGGCGGAGGACACTTGGTCGGTGTCGAAGGGCACTTGGTCGGCTGAAGGGCACATTTCAAAAGGAAAGGCAAGGTAAGGAATCCTTCGGACTTTTTGTCCGAAGGAATTCCTTCGGACAAAAAGTCCGAAGGAATTCAGAAATATATATACAGAGAAGACCAAGGACCTTTCAAAGAGCAAAGACAAAACAGATGAATTCTTTCGGACTTTTGTCCGAAGGAATTCCTTCGGACAAAAATTTCAAAGAAATTCAGAAGCTTGCACAAGACACAAGTCTGAAGACAAAAGCCGACGGCAAAAGACAAGAAAAGGAACACAAAGACAATGAATTCTTTCGGACTTTTTGTCTGAAGGAATTCCTTCGGACAAAAAGTCCAAAGAAATTAGGACAAAGGCCCGTAAAATAAACCCGACGGAAGAAATCCCGAGGAAATTCAAAAAATAGCAAAGACAGAGCCGACAGAAGAAATCAAAAGGGCTTCGGAAAAGTTAAAGGGCGAAGGAAGAAGAGATATCCTTCGGACTTTTTGTCCGAAGGAATTCCTTCGGACAAATAGTCCGAGGAAATTCTGAAGGCCACAAAGCAAAGTCCGAAGAAAAGCAAAATAATAAGACTAAGGCGAGACAGATGTCCGAAGAGAGACGCGGGAAATAAAGTCCGAAGGAAGCAGGAATTATATACAGAGAATTCCGAAATAAGAAAACTAAGGGTGACGTTCTGCAGGCCGTCAAATTTTGACTGCAGGAAGTAACCGTTGGAACAGAGATAAAGCCAGAATTCCGAAAGAAAACGCCGAACGGGTAAAGAAAAGGCCGAACCCGGTAAAAATATAGACAAATACATCCGAATATAGAATCCCGCCAGAAATAGATACGAACAACAGAGCAGAATAGAACGAAATACATGCAAACATTGGAGCTATTTTCGAACATCGGAGCTATTTTCGAATAAACGGTCAAAGCTTCAGTTGACTGATTATTAAAGTCCTGTTCGTCTCCATTCAGCCCATACATTCGAAGATCTAATCCAGCTTCAGCAGGAGTTCCGAGTTCGAATGACGAGTTGACTATCCCAGATTTAAAGTTAACTAATTGATTAAAACACTGCTTCACTAGAAGCTTTCCATGCAAAGGAAAATGATCTTTTCGTCCAAATCAGCTTAAATAACTGTTAACTCAGTTTTCAAATGCTACAACTCGGCAATCAAGCAACTCACATGGAGTTTTAAATTTAACATTTGCATAGATTTCCATGCAAAAAGAGGTGGACAGTTCATAACAAAGATAAGTGCGCTTCATCAAGCGAAGAAGCTTCATGCAAGGACAAAAAAAAAAAATATATTTTATTGAAAGGCCAAGTAAAGCCTTGAGTTAACCAAAGTGAATCTTCTCTTCAAGTTTTCTACGCCAATCTTTGGCCTCTTGTAATTTTCTATATAATGGCTTTCAGCCTTGATTAAAATCATCTAATCTTTCTTGGTTAGACCAGACTCTGCCATTGGTGAGTTGTGTAACCTCTTCGATCAATAAAAAGCACTGCACTTTCAGATTTCAAGCATTGGCATAGTTTATATTTCTTCAGCAATTTGCATAAGTGGTAGAGTTCTCTCCCTTTCCAAATTCTGTTTCATACCTAGTTGCTATATTATCCTTGTGCAGGCCATGTTAAAGTGTTGTTTATTGTTTTTTGCTAAAACTTTAAGTGGATGTTAGGTGGCCTCAAAGTGTCTTTTATCAGACCTCTCAATCGTTTTCCCTCAGGGTTTAGTTATTAGATCGAACCTCTGCATGAAATACTGATGCATAAGTGATTAATTGAAGTCTAAGGTTTTCCTTCTCCCTTGTTCATTCAGTATTCAAGGTTCCAAATTGAGTGGATCAAAATCTTGGTGTATCACCCCCTTTAGGTAGGATATCCCGTTTAAGTTTTTTCTTTCTCCCTTTTCCACAGTAGTTAGTAGTGTAGAGTAGAAGTCCAAATTGATACATCATACATGAACCAGCCTTTTCTGGAGGTTCTTCTCACTGTTGAGGCACCCACCCTCGTGAGAAGATCCCATTGTTTCAACCGAATAGAGGACTGGTCGTCTCGCGCACGTCTTTGAATCAGGGTGCAGCTCCAGGTTGACAACACTTCCTAGGGTCAATACTCAATATGGCCACAATAAACTTTGGGGAAAACAAACTGAAAATATGAAAAACAACAGTCAATGAATTACCAATAGCTTTTGTAATGATCCATGGGTCATAAGACTTGTCACCTATCACCACCTTCATGATTAGTCAAGTTGTTCCTTTGGTAAGTCCACATAAAACACAATATAGGTGGGTTGTATAAGGACTGTAACAGTCGTGAATTGTTTTTTCTTCCTTCCAAAACATTGATTCATACCTTACAAAATTTGCACCTTGTGACCTTTCACAACAAGCTTTTACGGCCCCAACATAGAACAATTTTTTCCTTCTTATGTCATGGCTCTTGGGAGTGTGTTTTTCTCTATGGCAATTGAATTACAAATGTTGAAGTTGAATTATTGAAAATAACACATACCTCAACCCTTGCCATTTGTTGTACCTTCCCACCTTTGCATTCTTCCTCTAGTCACAACCATTTCATGTAGAATATAACATACAACAAATAAATTGTGATGCTTACCACTTTTATGGATCGTTTGCATGCCTTTTAACATGCTCTCTACCTTGTTCCTTTTCTTGGTATGATTCTCATGAGGACCAAAATGTTGTGGGAGCATAGTAGGAGGGTTATGCCACACTTTCTTGCCATGAAAGTCATTAAATTACTTACCTCTATGTGATGTTCTGGAAATTACAGCTAGCTGGGAATGAGCATTAGCATTTGTAGTGTTGATCTTGTTTACCCATTTCTCCTAACTAATGTGCAAAATAGATTTTCCTTGATTTTTGAAACTATCATATTGGTGTTTAAAGAACTCAACTTCCCTTTTGAACTCTTTTAGGTGTTGCCTAGCTTGGAAGGTTATCACCTTTGCCTCCTTTGCCCTTCTTATCCACTCATCACACCTTCCTTGGGTCCTTGGCATGAGAGCACAACTTTCTTCCCCTTGGTTAAGAGTATTTTATTCATTTTCCTTTGGCATAGAGAATGTCTTCATGAATAGTACACCTTCCTTTTTTACCTCTGAATTTCCATAGCTTCTTTTATGTGATCCCTCATGAGGGTTTGCCCAACTCTATTTTCCTTCTTACAAGATTTGTTCCTTATTACAAGTGGCTGCCCCAATTGATCCTTCTTCCATGGTGTACTTTGAGATTACTTTTCTTGGTCCAACCACCTCTTTGTCTTCTTCTTGCAATCCTTGTTGTTTATCAAATTTTGGACACTTTCATTTGGCTGCCCTTGAATTGAAAACCTTTCTTTGGCTGTCCAAAAGATTCCACCTTATCAAATAGTTTGATGAGCCTTTCACCAAGTTCCTCACGAGTTATAATGAGGTCATGCCCTTGTGACTTCCATCCTAGATGCCAACAATCATGGGCAGCTCCTTCCAAGTGTTGTATAACAAAATTTAGAGCTTGCTTCTCACTTTTAGGTCTCAATTCAAGGTAGTCAATAACCTTGTTTACCCATGTTCTAACTGAAGTACTTGGATCTCCATCAAAGGTAGGAAGAACAATCCTTCCTAAGTTGTCATATGTAGCTATGTGCCCATGGAGCCCTTTGCCTTGTTTCAAAGCTAGCCATTCTTTGAAGCTCCTTCCCCTTCTGTACCAAGGTGCAAGTGTCAAATATTCATATTCCATTAGATTCCAATGAACTAAAGGCTAGTCCTCTATTTCAAGGGGCTAATCCCCTTTCATATTTTTCATCATTTGAGGGAGTGTAGCGATAGTTCCCATCAATCGATCCTGGGATTGAGTGATCCATTCCAAGCTAGCCCTGCCCCTATCACTGTTTGACAAATACCTCTCCATCCCATAGTTGGCCAAGAAATTGGCTTTGACACCACTGTAATATCCCCAAATGAGACAATTAGGACAAATTGAGGTTTTTCAACAAACTCTTATGCACAACTGAAAATAATATGAATGCTGCCATAAAAACCAACAAACCTTAGAAGCAATAGATATTCCAATTTTCAAGCAATAACACTCCACAATAACTTCAATAATTACTGATATGTAAATACAATGAAATACCTCTTTTTGTGGCAATATGGAATGACAATGTGGCTGAAAATTTCTTGCAATAATTTTGATTTTTAAGATCTTGTTACAGTTGCGTTCTCTCTTCAAATCAGCTTTAAATCCCTTAAACTCATGAAAAATATACCAAAAATCTCTTCAATTTATTAGGGCTTCTAAATAACAAATTAGGGTTGCCAATAGCCAATTTAAGCTCTCCAAACAAGTTGCTACACTCAAAAAAATAGGAGAAACAAATTTAAAATTCAAACCCTTGTTTTAAACCTTTAACAAGGTCTCCAAGTTGCCTAAATCAAATCGTTTCACTTGGAAAAATATTAAAATATTTTTCAAAATATAAATTATCTTATATTCAGCGTTCAATAATTTATTATTTGCCTTAATCAGCTGAAATTTAAAAAATTCACATCTTTCGGAATATTTGAAATTTCAATACAAATGTTAGCTCAAAATGATCATAAAAATAGTAGCTTTCAAACAAAATTGGAATCAAAATTTTTTCTTTATGAAAAGTCCCTCAAAAGTAGTTTCGAAATTACAAAATCCCTAGTTACAGCGCTAGATTCTTTTAAAATCAACAAAACTCTTCAAACCAAGTTCGCCCACTTCTTTAACCTGCAAATCATGAATATTCAGTTATTTGAAGGGTTTAAAATAATCTTTGATGAAGGTGGCGTCCAAAGACACCTTTGTAGATCCACTTGCATACAACTATGCAAAATTGAGACGCAATTACAACCTTTGAATAGAGCTACCTTAGTAAAAGAATATAGGTTTTCGTTCCCAAACTTCTTGGTGCACTTGAAGGTCTTCGTCCTCAAGTCACTTGTTCAAGCTTGACATACTTGCACAATATTTTCAATATCTAAACTGCATAATCTTTGAATGAACATCTCACATTCTTTTTATATCCATGCCCTAAGTGTGACGCCCAAAATAAGGGGGAAACTCTCGTATTTTTAAATATTAAAAGAACCTTCTTATAATTTCACTTTAGGCCTTAAGTGCCCATGTAATGTCCATTTTTGGGGTGTTTTAGATTAAAAAAAATTTACCAACAAAGCTCCACTCAAAATCAATAATTTTTGAATATCAAACCCTAGCCAATAAATTATAAAATTCTGTATATTAAACATCCAAACCCTAGGTTCAAAAAATCTGAATTATGTAGTACCAATTTTAGAGCATCCAAACAATATTTATTCTCTTCAACAATTATAGGAAATTAATAAATATTACAGCCAACAATATCTATTCCAAAAATCAGAATTTTCCTTCAACAAACAACTGTAAATTAGAATAAAATAACCAACTTCAATTGTATATTTTCAAATCACAAATAGGGCTGTGTTATGCCCTTCAAAAAGTCAAATGTAGTCCCTAGGGAGGATGCTGCACCTTTGGGGCTGTAGACAACTCTCAAAACCCCAAAAACTGCATTTATGGGGCTTCTAACCCTTCCCCAAATCCAATCACTGCCCTAGGTCTGCTCCACAAGAGGTCGCTGCCCATAAAACCTGTCCATTCATTGCCAATGGTCCTCAAACCCTAGTGCCATCCTTTACAAAACAATTCGCTGCTGACACTGCCCACATATAGCTGCAAATTTACCCTCAAGCTGGAAATTCCACTCAAAACCCTAGTCGCCACACATAGGGTGAAATCACAAACCTTCAAATTGATGAAATGCTACAAATACGAATTGAAACTCTATGTAACCCCTGAATGAGGATGCCCTAGTTGAATGTAAGGGATTTCATCCTTCAACTTCCATTGAAGGGTTTCGTCCTCAATGGATAAACTAATCGTTTTCGTGCTTTTGCTTACAATTTTAATTATCCAAAATAGCACACCCTCAATTGAATTCCAAACGCCCTTTATATACTCACCCTTTTAAGATATAAATGTAGAGTTGAGATCATGAAGTTTGGTTAGCTTTTAAATCTTATTTAAATGTACTTTATGTCTTTAAAGTCACAAAAGGGCTCTCCTTAATGCAAAAATAGAACAACTTAAGTGAAATTTTTACTTTTATCTTTCAAAGAGGTGATATGTGCTTCCTGCTTATTCGCTTTTCCATAGCCTAGGGGAAACACTAAGAATTAGGCTAGGGACCATGTCCATGGCTTTTTAGGCCAAAAAGGGGGGACATGACAGCCCACGACCTTTAAAAAGGCCCCACTTAAGTGAAAATTAGATTATTATTACTTTATTTTAAGTATTTAAAAATATTTTTTATTTTAGTAATAATATTATTTTGATTTCAAAATTGGGACATTACAAGATGTTTGCAACAAGCTTCCCTATAGAGTGAGAGATGATTGCAACATTCTCTTCCAACCTGAGGAATCTTACTTCATCATCTTAAGCCACTCTTTCTTCTTCATGGGCTATGTTTTTCACTCCTTTATTTCACTTCTTCATGGATATCTCTGGTTGTAAGGTAACCAATTCACCTTCACCTCTTGCATCATGGGCATCTATCTGCAAAATAGCCACATCACAAGAAAATTACATAAATAAGGATTACAAAATACCTGTAATACCAATTTGATCCATAATTAGTATAGATATTATGTGATATAATTTCGGGATTCAACTGCATAGTTTTGAGTCAACCTAAGGTGACCGATATTTCACAAGAACCCATCTCTCATGAGTATGAATGGTCCACTCAACACTCATTGCATCTAGGTGAGACAATGGTGAAGCACAAGACTTCTTGGGAGGTCACCCATCCTAGTACTACTTAGACTCAAACGTGCTTAATCATGGAGTTTTCCTCACAATGAATTCCACTTAGCTTGCGACCCATTTGTAAAACCATTAACAAGTTTTGTGCTTTGTGTAATGTCCCCCTTTTTGGTATAAACTTGCATAAGTCCTTAGCCTTGAATTGTTCTTAAAAAGGCCAAGGGAAGAAGAGAAAAAGGGAACATTTGAGGACTTAAAAACATTTAATATAAAAACATTTTATGATCTAATTTCCACTAAAGTTGAGGCCTTTTTAAAGGTCATGGGCACTTAAAGTCTAAAGTGAAATTATAAGAAGGTTCTTTTAATATTTTAAAAAAGAGAGTTTCCCTCCTATTTTGGGCACCACACTTGGGGCATGGATATGAAAGGAAGGCGAGCTGTTTATTCGAGGATTATGCTTATTTGGATATTGAATCTTATGTTGAAGTATGTCAAGCTTGAACAAGTGACTTGAGGACGAAACCCATCAAGTGCACAAAGGAGTTTGGGGACGAAAATATCCATTCTTCCATATAGGACAACTCTATTCAAGGGCTGTAATTGCACTTCAGATTTGCATGGTTGCATGCAATTGAATCTACAAAGGTGTTTTATAACACTACTTTGTTCAAAGGCAAAGTGAGTACTT
Organism: Torreya grandis; assembly: GCA_037957365.1. NCBI lineage: Eukaryota > Viridiplantae > Streptophyta > Pinopsida > Cupressales > Taxaceae > Torreya > Torreya grandis. Next base: position 1,549,804 of record JARHVA010002221.1, on the reverse strand, counting down.
TGGAGAGCTGTTTGCATTGATTTCTCATTGTTTGGTTGCGCAATTGAGCTCCATTTTCAGGTTTGAAAGAACTAAGGGTTGTAACTAAGGTTTTTGAAACTTTGAGTGAACTTTTGGGGGACTTTCCATGGAAGGAAAATTTCGATTCTAATTTTGTTTGATAGCTACTATTTTTGTGATAATTTTGAGCTAACTTTTGCATTGAAATCTCAAATATTTTGGAAGATACGAATTTTTTGAAATTTCAGCTGATTAAGGCAAACAATAAATTATTGAGGGCTGAAAATAAGGTAATTAATTCATAAAATTATTTTTATAATTTTTCTTAATGGAGCGATTCACTTGGACAGGTTGTTAGAGTGTTTTTGGGCTCTAATATTGAAGGGAACAATTTATTTTATATTCTGAAAATTATTTTAATAATTTCATAAGTGGGAAGAATTGATTTGAGACACTTGGAGACTTTGTTGAAGGGATAGAACAAGGGTTTGATTTTCATAGTTGTTTCTCCTATTTTTCTAAGTGTGACAACTTGTTTTGAGGGGCTAAATTGACTATTGGCAGCCCTAATTTGTTCTTTAAAAGCTTTAATAAATTGCAGGGGTTTTTGACATATTTATTGTGAGTTTATGTAAGGGTTTCAAGGTTGATTGGAAGGGGAAAACGCCACTGTACTAGCATCTTGAAAATCAGAATTATTGCAAAGAAATACTAGCGACATCGCCATTCAATTTTGTCTCAAAAAGAGGTACTTTATTATAGTTTCATATTCAGTTATTATTGGATTTATTGTGGAGAATAATTGCTTGGAATTTGGACATCTATTGCCGTTAGGGATTGCTGGTTTTTAAGACAGAACTCAGATTATTTTCAGTTTTCGCATAAGGGTTTGTTGGGAAGCCCCAACTTGTCCGAATTGTTCCATTTGGGGACATTACATTATGAACCATTCATTATGGATCTCCCTAGCTCTTCAAATTTTTAGATGCGGTGGTTTTTTGTAGTGCTTTGAATTATGTGATATGATTTTGGGACTTAGTTGCATAGTATCGAGCCAACCTACGTTGACCCATATTTCACAAGTAGTGTTTCACAAGAACCCATCTCTCATGAGTATGTAATGTCCCCTTTAGGGATGAATTATAAAGATTTGTGTTTTCCAACAAACCCTAGGAATATCAAAACAAAAACCTAACACAAAATGCAATTTTTTGATTTTTAAAATTTAAAACTCTAATCCTAGATTTCAGATTTCTGGAAATAAACATCTAGGGCACAATTATCCACATTTTTACGTTAAATATTCACCACAAATTTCAGAATGTTACAGCAATGAATAATACTTCAAATTCTGATTTTTTTGAACCAACAGATGGCTGGAAAATTTTAAATAAATAATACTTTATTATTCAAATCCTTGTACAACAAATTAGGCATAAATTAGCCCTTCCAAATGCAAAATCAGACCCCGCAAGGGAGTCACCCAGTTCCAAAAGGCAGATCACCGCCACCAAAAGTCAACACAGCCCTTAAAGGTCATCAATAGCCCAATCGTGGCCTTGTTTTTGCCTTCTAACCCTAGTCATCACCCTCCACATGGAAGTTGCTGCCATTGGGATAAAGTCACCACACTTGCTGCAAACAAAAATAGTGTTCAAAACACCTTTAGTTGACAAATACGCTCAATACAACTCCCTTATGAAGTTGCCCTAGTTGGTTATTAAGTGATTTCGTCCTTAATTCCAATCACTTTGAAGGTTTTCGTCTTCAAAGCATTAAGTCAAACTTTTGCGTGCTTAAACTCATAAAATTCCAATTCATAAACATAACATGCTTTCCAAATGATCCCCCATCCTCTTTAAATATCGTTTTCCCAAAGTGGGGCACTCCACTTGGAAGGAAAATTAGAATATGTATTAGGGGATCTTTCTTTTAAAGTCACAGTACATTTTTATCCATTTGAAGAGGGAAATTAGTGCTTCCTTTTGAACTTCTTTTCCCTTAGCCTATAGGAAACATTGAAAACAAGGCTAAGGATCTTCTTTCGCTTTATGTCCAAAAGGGACACATGACAATCCTCCATTCCAAAAATTGCTTGTCCTCAAGCAATTGTAATTCCAAGGTGGTTGCCATGTCATTTAGTTTCAATTATGCCTTGCTTCTAGCTGCTTCCCTTGAAGAAAAGACTTTATACTGAAACTATTTATCGCTGTTCCTGAAGGATGACTTTTGTTCAAGTGTGTTGGAAGTGTCATAACAGTAGTATGTTTTTTTCCCCTTACTCAAAATTAAGGGCTTGCACCACATAGGCCTTGAGAAGGTGATTGGAAAACGACAATTCCCTGAAATTGCATCACTATGAGGGCTGAAGATGTTTGCTGCAGCAATGTGATTGTCGGAAATTTGGGGTATGACTGTCCCCATTGCAATTCCTTCACAAGAAGCAAACATGTTAATCAAAATCAAGGCTCTCCACCTCCCCTTTTTACTCCCTTCTTCATGCCATGTAGATGTGTGGTTCAATTCACCTTTCTTGCTTGCACTCTTAATCAAACTCTCCTCCCCTTTGGAGGTTGGAAACACATTTGTGTTTGCTCCAGAAGGCATAAAGGGTCTGCCTATGCTGTATATAGTAGCTCGAAGCATAGGATAGCTGCAAGAATTCTCAAATCTTGCTTCCAAACTCAGAATTGTACATAATTCATAGGCTAGAAGTACTCCTAAAATGACTGAAATCAACTCCTCATCTCCAATAAACAAAGAACTATTCAAACTTGCAAATGAAATGGCACATATAGCTAATCACCCGGTGTTTAGGTGGCTAAAAATATGCATAACAGCAGTTCTACAGCTCGAAATTTTGACATATTCTTGCAAGAATTCATGCTCTTTGAGTCTCCCTTTAGGCCAAACAACTGAAATTTTCTTTTTAGCCATCACACAGGCATACAAGTGGCTGATACTATCGCTGGCATTATTAGAAAAAACGGTACAGCAACTTCCCTTCAAGATATTCTTGGCCAAACCCAGCCACAAGTGTGAACTAGGTGTGTACCACAACCCTCATTTGGCTGAATCTTCAATCATTTTCTGCCTAATACTTGATCTCCACTCAGTTTTTGGAGAATGACAACCAATGCCCCACAAAGACTTTGAGTAGTGTTTCTCCACTATTGTGTTGGGACCTCCATCATGCTCCTTAGGGATCCTCATGGACCTCCTTTCAAGCCAATTGCATGTGTTACAAATTTTTTTGAACAATGCAACTTTGAACATTATTGAAACCTTACCTTCCTTGTATTTCCATTAAGTGCTCATCTTCAAAACTCCCATGTGAATACCATCAAAGCCCAAAATGAGGGAATCCTTGCGTCTTTTGTCACTCCAAGTGATCTTTATTACATTCTTACCTTCATGTGGCTGCTGATAATGAAAGCAGCCTAGCCATGGTGTATTAAAAAAACCCAAACTTGCCAATGGTTCATCTTTGGACATATGCTGTCCCATGTAACCACTCATCCTAGCTGACGTGAGTAAACAACAAATTTGAAACATTCCCATACCTTGAGCTGCCCTCAACTTGTCCATCCTTCCTTACAAGATGAAGAGGGTTTGTGACCTCTTCAGTATCTTTTATTTTGGAATTCATAAGTGTTTCCTTCAAAGCATGTATTTTTAAGAAGGGCTGAACATACACATCTGGGTACTGTTGTCCCAACAAAAAATTTGCAAAATTTATGGCACTTACCAAACTGGAGGTGGGCTGAGTTCCTACATGTTGGAGTGGCTGTCCAAAATCAGAAACTCCTTCAAGTGCCTTCATATACACTGCCTTCTCCATCTTCCCTATGTCCTTTGAAGGGCGTTTATGTATGACAAATGCAACTGCTATGACAAGCTCAGCTGCTACCCTCTCTATCTTTTCCATGCCCTTTGAAGGACATTCATATATGATAAACTCAGCTGCAACCTTCTCCCATATCTTAATTCTATTTTTGGCTTCAAGCCAATTGATTTCTATGGCCCATGCATATTCTTCTTGAATCTTTTCCTTTGCCAGCATGTCCTTAATCAAAGTGCTAATGTGTACCTTTGAACCATCCTTCCAAACGGTCCCAAACACAACTGCCCATTTGCTTATACTCAAAAAAAATCTTGGGGTTAGTTTGTGCCCTTCTATGTTATATTCACTTATGGCAAACTGAAAATTAATGTGAGGAGTTTCATTACTTAAAATCATGAATGTAACAGATGAAAACCAACTTGTAACCGTTGCCAACCATTTATCCTTGATACTAGGTGGGAGTTGTATTTTGGTGGTGATAAAATATCCTTTGAAGGCTGCAAATGCAACATAGAACAAGCTGGAAACATGTGGAACAACTGTTCTAATATTAGAGACAACACCTGAAATGAATTGTGTTCCATTTTGTAGTCTCCCCTCCTTGACTTCTCCTTCCAACAACAAGCAAATCTGAATTGGTTACCCTCATAGAACTTGGCTCACTCATTGGGATGCTCAAAAGATGGATAGGGGTTTCTTGGAAGAAACCCTGTTTCCATTTGGCACCCTTCATCTTATCCTCATTATTATCATGATTCTAATAATGATCAAAACATTGTTAATGACATAATATGATGGTGATACAATAAATCCTTACTACAAAGATAATCAAATTGCTTACCTTTAGATGCTGGTCTGAAATTCCCAGCAAGCTGAAGGCCATCATAAGAAGCCATGGAGACATTTTCCTCATGAGTATGCCTCACAACAAAGTCTTTTTGGAATTCCCTTTCACAAACCTCTTGCAAAATTGTTTTTTCTTCATTTTTAACCATCTTTGGCAGCTCCTTTTGCTGACCCAAACCCTACTGATAGGGCTCATTTTGCTGCCCTAAGGTGACTGATTTTTGATATTCTGAAATTACAGCCCTAGACTGCCCCAAAGTGTTCTCCCTTTGCTGCCCAAAGGACCTTGAAATGCTAGTTTTCTGTTGTTCAAAGGGCGGAATTTTACCCTTAGGAACTGAAGACTCAAGGTTAAGGGTCTTTTTTTCCATTGGACTCTTAGGGTAATCAGTGCATAACACTTCTTTTTGAGCTGAAACATTTTTCCCACTATCCTCTTGCAAATTTGAGTTTTCTTGTTTTTTGATTCCTTCCTTGGAATCCTCATGAGGGTTTGACCCCTTTACCCTTACAACTTGGGAAATTTTCTCCTCTTTGTAGTTTTCTGTTGTTCAAATGGTAGAATTTCACCCTTAGGAATTGAAGACTCAAGGTCAAGGGTCTTCTTTTCCATTGGTCCTTTTGAGCTGAAACATTTCTCCCACTATCCTCTTGCAAATCTAAGTTCTCTTGTTTTCTGATTCCTTCCTTGGAATCCTCAATGAGGGTTTGAAGCATTTTGGAGATCTTTTTGGCTCCTCTTTGGTTTGTGACTAGCCCTAGAACCGCCCTTGCCTTTCTTCCATGCCACAAAATCATTAAGGCTCTATTTCCTTTCTGAATGGAGGTGGATAGGTCATATAATCCTCATCATCTGCCGTCGTATTACTTTGAAAAGAAGGCTTCTTCTCCTTGTGGCTTGTTTCCACTCACGTTTTTCATTGTTTGAATGAATTCAACCATCACTTCTGTCATCTGCTCTTGGGCTTGAGAGTAGTTCTCCAACCTAGCTCCATTAAGGAGCCTGCAAGCAATATTATCTTATCCTTTTGTCATTGTTTGTCTTATAAAAAACTCAAGCCCCATAGCTAGCCAATATTTTGGCTTTGATACCACTGTAATGTCCCCTTTAGGGTTGAATTACAAAGATTTGGGTTTTCCAACAAACCCTAGGAATATCAAAACAAATCCCTAACACAAAATGCAATTTTTTGATTTTTGAAATTTCAAACCTAATCCTATATTTTTCTGGAAATGGACATCTAGGGCACATTTATCAACATTTTTACATTAAATATTCACCTCAAATTTTAGAATGTTACAGCCATGAATAATACCTCAAATTCTGATTAATCTGAACCAATAGATGGTTGGAAAATTTTAAATAAATAGTAGTTTATCATTCAAACCCTTGTACAACAAATTCGGCACAAATTAGCTCTTCCAAATGCAAAATCAGACCCCACAAGGGAGTTGTCCGTCTCCAAAAGGGTAGATCACTGCCACCAAAAGTCAACATAGCCCCCAAAAGTCATCATCAACCCTTAAAAACACAGTCACTGCTCTGTTTTTGCTTTCAAACCCTAGTCGCCACCCTCCACATGGAAGTCCCTACCCTTGGGATGAAATCGCCTATAATGTCCCCAGTTTGGGACGAAAACAAAAAAAGAGGGTTTTCCAACAAAACCCTAGCCAATCCAAGCACCAAATTGAAATTTGAAAATCTATAACCAACCAAACCCTAGCTGAAAAAATTATGATATTCAAGCTAAAGAGCATCCAAATAAACCCACAAGAAGTTGAAAATTATTTAGTAAATTACGTACCTGTTTTGGGGTCAAATTGGTCAAATAAATTGATGAATAGTTGGAAATACCTTCCAAAAATATTTTGAATTTTTTTTGAAGGTACAGCTGTATTTTTCAACCCTTAAATGTCTCAAAATGCTCTCCAAGTGAGTTGTCACACCTCAGTAAATTAGAAACAAATCTGAAAATTATCCCTTGGATTTCTCTCATGAAGTCACCTTCCGAAGCTCGCCAATCAAGCTCCCAAGTGCCAAAATTAAGGTGGTAATTTTTGGAATATTCTAAGACCTAGAATGTCTTTTAATGCATGCCAATTCTTCCAAACAATTCACCAAATAGCTGAAATAAATTATGAAAATTACCTTAACCCCTTAATAGGATTTAAAAGATCAATTTTTTCTCTTGTGAAGGGTCGCCACCCTCCCAAAGGAGATTGCCACCCTCCCAAAGGAGGTTGCCACACCTTGGAAGGCTTAAAATTCGCTCTAAGGCTTCTCCACGGAGTTCGCCCACCTTTCCTTTACCTGCAAATTGAAGATTTTCAGCTTTTCAAAAGATAGTATCAATTCCTTGATGAAGGTGGTGTCAAAAGACACATTTGTAGAATTTTTTGCATATACTTATGCTCAACTATGGCACAATTACAACCCTTGAATAGAGTTGGCCTAGTAGAGAATGGAGGTTTTCGTCCCCAAATCTCTTGGTGCATTTGAAGGGTTTCGTCCTCAAATCATTTGTTCAAGCTTGACATACTTGCACAAGAATTTCAATATCCAAATTAGCACAACCCCTCAAATGAATCCTTACTTTTAAATACCACTCCTCCAATTGTGCCACTCAAAATTGGAAGGGAGAGTTACCTTTCTTTTAAAATATTAAAAGATCCTCTTAATTTCCCTTTAGGTCTTAAGTGCCCAAGACCTATAAACCCCACCACCTAAGTGAAATAGAAACATAAGGTGCTTTTCATAACTCCATTTAAAATTAGAAATATAAAATACCCTTTTCATTATTAACTTCTTGCAAGTGGCCCACAATGCTCCCTTCCATTCCTCTACCCTTAACCATCGGAAACAAGAATTGGCTAAGGGTCCCACGAAGGTTTAGATAAAAAATGGGCACATTACAGTTCTCTCTACCCAAAATTGTTTGTCCTCAAGCAATTGTAATACCCAAAGAGGTGTTTCAACATACCTTATAATGTAATGTCTACCTGTGATTCCGTCTCAAAGAAAAGAACTCTCAATTGGCTCCTTCATATTGCTGTACCTATGCTTTGGGGGCTGCCCCCACATGCTAGAAGTGTCCTCATAGCCTTCTGAAGTCTCCATATGCTCCCAATCAACCACCCTTTTCTGTACCAAGTGGTGGATGAGCAAACTCCCTTCCCTAATACCTTCCAAATGGATGAGATGTGACAAAAAGTTACGTAGATCCTGAGGAAACCAAACTACCTCACTGTCCCGTGTACAACACCTTCTCATGTGCTGGACCATAACCCACCAAATTTGCAAAAAAAAATCACCATTGTACCTTTCAAGAGGTGAGGCCTTCAAGACATTTCCATCACCATGTATGGGCATCCAAGTGTGAAACATATACTCAACAAGAGGCTGACCCTTGTCACTCATCTCAAGCATGCATAGGATTTTCTTCATACTCATCAATATCTCCCAACCTTTCTCGCAAGAAGGCTGTACCTTTCCGTTATGAGTGCTTCTTACATCATCTTCCCAAGGTGCCAACATAAGCATGTTTCTAGAATCTTGTATGAGTTGGACCAAATCATCTTTTCCTTTATGGTAACATGGCTGTATATGCAAATAGATTATTGATTTTTCATGTGGACAAACACGGAAATAAACATACTCATACCTTTCTTAACCCAAGAGCTGGAACATGTCGTAAAATTCAGAATTTTCCCCTTCTACACATGGCTATGTTTGACCTCTCAAGTCTAATTTTTTTGAGTAGTGAATTTCAGAACCTATACATACCCTTCTCCCTCTTATCAAGTGTTGGAAAATGACCAAGGAATTCATGTTTTTTCCCTCGAGAAGCTGCTGTGTATGCGTGTAAAAGTCTGATTTTTGGGAAAGATAAAAATCAGTGTTTGTACACTTATGTTTCCTTTTTATTCTTTAGTTGGAACATAACAATTTTTTTGCCTTTGTGGGGGACCAAAGAGCATATAATCGGTAGACAATACTCAGAAATTTCTGAGTTCTTTCGTGACCACGTCCCCTTCATCCTTTCACTCCTCCCACTATTTTCCACTGGAGTCCTTGCCCAACTTCCCATTATTGATGGCGTGCCCCTTTGATTATTTATTATAGATGCAGGATTATCGACACCGTTATAGGAAACTAGCATTCCAAGTAAGGAAAAGGGCTCATGATAAATTTCACTTCCTACAAAATTCTTCATAGAATCGACTTCTCTTTTTCTGAACTCTATATTCGTGGAATCTGAAACAAGCTCTAAGATTCTGAAAGTAGCACCAGTGGTGTTATTTGTCCCACCCGTAGGAAATGGTTCCTTTAAAATTCTATTGTTTCTTTGAGAGAAGACAAGTGTAGTGTTGTCCTGTGTAGGGGAATTTGAGATCGTTCGCCCTTGACGAAAGGAAAACGACTGAGAAGGAGACGAGTTGGGAACTACAGTAACCCATTCTGAAAATGAATTTTTGTTCTTTTCGCTGAGGTCCCATTCCTTGGGAGTCGTTCCAGCCAGCAAGTAAGGACTGAAAAGAACTGCTTCGACTGATGCAAGCCGAGGATGATCATCTTTGATTCTGTTAATCCTAATGCCCATAGGAAACAAGAGAGATAAGTTATATCTGGTTTTCCATTCCCTTGTAATAGTAAGGAAGGTCACTGGTTCCAATAGTGGAAACTTCTTATCATTTAAGGTACCCTAAGTGCCAACTACGATTGTCCATAATGGAACCCATATGTTCACAGTAGATTCCATACTATTTTCTTCCTAGCCTGTTAATTTGGAGAACAACAATGAGATAGGAAGGAATAGATCCCAAGAGGACAATGATTTCATTGTTTGCTTAATAATAAGTCCCGCTTTATCCCAACTAAGCATACTTGATATAAATTGAATAATGTATAAACTAGGATATGTGCCTCCCTCTTGAAAGTAGATTGAGTCCCCCAACTTAGAAAACGATTCAATGTCTGTCCCACAACAACTTCAGAATGAGTAGGATGGGTTCCCCCACGATAATCACTAACAACCTTCAAACCTCCAGGAGCTAGAGGAAGCATGTAAATCATGACCCTTGGCTCATTGCCTTGTTGTATGCTAAGCACTCCATTAATCAAGGCACACTCATAATATTCAGCATATGACATTGCTTTGGTCCGACGAAACAAATGGCGGGCAACCTTAAGCATGTTGTAAATGGTTCAAGACTCTTCATCCTTTGTGTCTAGTGTGATACCAATATGCTTTGGATGAGACCAGAATCCGCTAACAGATGTTCCACTAGTGGCATAGCTGGGTGGAGAATTAATTATGTCCATGAAGTATGTTCCAATTTCCTTATAAATTGGGTCGCCTGTGACTTCATATCTCATTTGGGATCCAATAACCACATGGATGCTAGTATTAGCATAAAAACCAAAGATTATATCTGCCTTGACATCTAACCAATCCAAAACGCAAGGCTTATCGAAGAAATGTGCCAACAGAAGATGCTTTGTATTTCTATTTAATGAATACAAGTGGTAAAGAATAATATTCATGCCACCCTATTCGTTGAGTGCACGCCAATACCTTTCAACTGTGCATGTTGATATAACATTTTGGACATGATCATAGAAATAATCAGCCATCCCTATGGCCATCTCATATGCCTGATTATTACCAGCAGATTTGTATTGACCCAATAATTCCGCCATGATCTTGTGAATGGTATAATATGGTGCCCAAACAAGTTTAATAACCTCAAAATGATCACCTAACTCTAAAAGAAAAGCTGAAAGATAGCCTGTCCCCATTTTCAGCGGGCATTCATTAAAAGCATTAACAACATCTTGCATTTTGTACAAGAGTATCTCATTATGCATGCTTGTCCATCTTAGAGCTGATGCACTCATGTAATGCCCCTCAATTTTAGTTTGGGTTACCTTCTCATGCTTATTTCTTTGTTCATAATTTTCAAATTGTTCCTCCTTAGGTGGTTGCCCTTCTATGTCCTCTTTACATGCCTTTAATCCTTCTGAAATTTCTGCCTTCAAACCAAACTGATTGCTTATCTCCTTGGGTCCATTATTGACCGATTTTTGATGCTTACTCCTTAAGGTCCCTTCATTTGGTGGCTGCCTTTCAAAACAAGCTTTTTTGGCCAATGATTTCTTCTGTTTTACTGAATTAATTCCCAGCTGTTTGTACCTCATAGAGGAGCTTTGTTTGATTGATTTTTGGACATTGGCAAGCTCGTGAAGTGGCTACCCCTTGTACAATTGGAAATTCAACTCTAACATTTGCTTTAATGGCTGCCTTTCCTCTGATTGGGGTTCTTTATCAAACACCTTAGATGATTTAGGTCTAGTTAGTTCCTTCTTCCTTTCAAACTTCTTGATTATCTCTTCCAACAAATCTTCATGTGTTCCCATCATGCTAGGCCTTTGTGTCATTCTTTCTTGATGCCACCACTTATGGGCAGCCCCATTCAAATGCTAAATAACAAGAATTAGTGCCTCCTTTCGACCTTTAGGCCTCAAGTCAAGGTACTCAATCATCATATCAACCCAAACTCTTACCGAATTACCTGGATCACCATACAAAACTGGAAGAACTATCTTCCCTAAATCATCCTGCGTATCTCTATACCCATAGTGCCTCTTACCATACCTCAAGCCTAGCCAAATTTTGAAGCTCCTTCCCCTGTAGTATATAAGTGCAAGAGTCAAATACTCATCATAATCCTCTATGAGATCCCAATGAATCAAAGGGTGGACCTCATGATCTTAGGCCTGTGTATTACCTTTCATCCTTCTGTGTTCTTATTCTGAATCTCACAAATGGTCAAGATATGGCTCTGATACCACTGTAATGTCCCCAATTTGGGATGAAAACCACAAAAAAGGGTTTTCCAACAAAACCCTAGTCAATCCAAGCACCAAACTAAAATATGAAAATTATCCTTTGGATTTCTCTTACCAAATCACCTTCTGGAGCTTGCCAATTAAGTCGCCCAATTGCCAAAATTACGGTAATAATTTTTGGAATATTTTAGGACTTAGAATGTCCTTTCACGCATGCCAATTGTTCCAAACAATTCACCAAATGGCTGAAAAATATTATGAAAATTACTTTAACCCCCGAATAGGGTTCAAAAGATTAAATTTCCCTCTTGTGAAGGGTTGCCACCCTCCCAAAGGAGGTCGCCACACCTTGGAAGGCTAAAAATTCACTCTAAAGCTTCTCCACAGAGTTCTCCCACCTTTACTTGCAAATTGAAGATTTCCAGCTTTTCGAAGGATAGTACCAATTTCTTGATGAAGGTGGTGTCAAAAGACACCTTTGTAGAATTTCTTGCATTTATGCACAATTATGGTGCAAATATAGCATTTGAATAGAGCTGCCCTAGTAGAGAATGGAGGTTTTCGTCCCCAAACCCCTTAGTGCACTTGAAAGGTTTCGTCTTCAAGTTACTTGTTCAAGCTTGACATACTTGCACAAGAATTTCAATATCTAAATTAGCATAACCCCTCAAATGAATCCTTACTTACCTTTAAATACCACTCCAATTGTGGTGCCCAAAATTGGAGGGGAGAGTTACCTTTCTTTTAAAATATTAAAAGATCTTCTTAATTCCCCTTTAGGCCTTAAGCGCCCAAGACTTATAAACCCCACCACTTAAGTGAAATAGAAACATAAGGTGCTTTTCATAGCTCCACTCAAAATTAGAAATATAAAGTACCCTTTCCATTATTAATTCTTTGCAAGTGGCCCACAATGCTCCCTTCCATTCCTCTACCCTTAGCCATCGGAAACAAGAATGGGCTAAGGGTCCCACGAAGGTCTAGATCAAAATTGGGGACTACATTGCCACACCTGCTACAAACAAAAATGGTGTTCAAAACACCTTCGATCGACAAATACGCTCAATACAACTCCCTTATGAAGCCCTCGCTGGTTGTTAAGGGATTTCGTCCTTAATTCCAGTCACCTTGAAGGTTTTCATCTTCAAATCAGTAAGTCAAGTTTTTGCATGCTTAAACTCATAAAATTCTAATTCATAAACATAACATGCTTTCCAAATGATCCCCCATCCTCTTTAAATACCCTTTCCCCAAAGTGGGGTGCTCCTTGGAGGGAAAATTAGAATATGTATAAGGGAATCTTTCTTTTAAAATCACTTAAGGGCTATTTAGTCTCATGAATGTAAGGTCCCCTTCTAGCTAGACATTTATACTTCAACGCGATTAGCTTATCAGTGGTCCTCCTAGGCTAGTGAGGCATGGTTAGAGGATTTTTTGGCGGCAGTTACTCTGTTGGTCTCTATTCCTGGATTCTGTAGAGTTGGAGAAATAAGGAGAATTAATTAAATTAATTATTTGCAAGGTTATTAAATAAATAAATATTAAGGTGACCTTATATTTAATTAATTTAATAAAGTGATTTAAATTAAAAAAAAAAAAAATTCTAGAAGCTTCTTGAAGGATTGGAAAAAAATAAAAAATAGAGGGCTTGGCTAAGCTTTTAATCATCTAGTGTTGACATTTGCTTTGATATGTTCATTTGTGGAGGCAAGGGTTTCTGCAGATTTCTGATTGTGATAGTTGGGAATGATACCTCCCGTCGATTGGCATAACTGAGGTGGTGAAAGATTCTTTCGAAGGGTTGCAACTGAGAGAAAGATAATATAGTCTTCTATTGGGCTTCATTTGGTGGTCATAGGCCGAATTTTCTGAGGACATCTTGTATATTTGGTTCGAATAAGAAGCTATGATGCATATTGAAGGTGACATGAACAGTGCCATGAATGGTAACATGAACAGTGCATGCTACAGTGCGTGAACAATGTTGACAGCAGTTAAGCATCATTCCAGACTCATTCCAGCAACATAGGTGATCAAGTTTGAAGGCAAATAATATCAGTTTGAAAGAGTATCGATGCATTTTGTGGTCTGCATCTACAACAACAATTTAAGTACAAACCGTGGGCTCATTGGGTCGACCAGGTTCTCCTCATTGCTACTTAAAGTCTGTCATTATATTGTTGTCACAGGTTGCATTGTTTCAGTCATTAGCTCACTGTCTTATCAACATATGTCATGCTAAAATTATAGTCAAAACTCTGAAGTATAATCGCTGTCATTAATGTTGCATTGCTATGTAAATGTTCTTGAATGCCAAATCATTGTAATCAGATTATTGAGCATTGTAATCAGTTGTATGCAAATCAAAATTCCAGTTCTGAATATCAAGATGAAGTTGAAAGGTTGCATAGCATATGTTTGACAAAATGCTTTTTAGATGTAGCTTCATATTTGCATAAGTTTCAGTCTTAATAGAGTTAGGAGTTCGAATGTCAATTGCTTGATATATTGTCATATGGCTGTAGCTGTACATGCATTTCATTTTTAGCCACTTGGAGTTGTGAAGTTTGCATGTTATGTGTTGTAAAAATACCTCTTAGCTGTAGATGTTCATTCATATAGCTGCATATCATTTCCAGCCATCATATTGTTTGAGAAAGTCAGAAAATTACCTTGCATTACATTTTAATTCATTTGCATTTATTTGGCAAACTAGTAAGTTATTTTATGCATCTTATCATCACTCAAAAAGTACGAAGCCAAACAAGAAAACATTTACTAGCTGGAAAGAGATTGTTTGCCAACTGTTTGACAAACTTTCTAGGTGTTCAAACGAAAAATTAAGGTCAGTTTGACAAGGGATACTACAGTGGTATCAGAGCCAAGTCCCTGCCATCCTGGAGGGTTAAAGGTTTCATATGCAGCCACAAAGGAGAGGTTCTCATAGGTATTACACTCGTAGAAGAGCTGAACAAGAGAAAAATCGGTTTGAGGAGACACCATTAGAAATAATGGGTGATAGGGAAGGAGAAGGTCCACCAAGAAATGAAGGTAGAAATGGGAAAAACAATGAAAAAAGGGAAGCACTAGAGACGTTTAGACACATGGCAGCAGGTTGCAGATGCTTTGAGGGCACTTACTACAATGATGCAACAAATGAACCCACAAGTAAGATAAAACCGAGTTCCGGATGATGACATGAGTGTTGTTGGGACTCCTAGAGCTCATAGAGTTGCCACTCGTACCATTGACAGGCCTACACGTCCTACTTTTCTGAGGAATGAACCTAAAGAAGACAATGTTGAAGAAGGAGAGGAAGGGTTTGTTGATAATATCATGGCAGCGAATGATGAGTGGGAATTGTTGACACCACAGGTTAGAGAACGCATAAGCTTTGACAGATTTGTAAGCCAACAGAGAGAGCATTATAGAACAAGACAAGATCGGAGACCTAAGAGCCAAAATAAGGAGCTTACGCAGGCCACCAACAAACTCACTATACCCATGTTTGATGGCAGCGGTAAGGTTACAGCACAATCTTGGGTCCATAGGCTTGATACTTTCCTAAATCTTCAACGCATGTCAGAGGAGGATGCCATAAAATATGTCACTTTACATTTGGAGGGAGTAGCACATGAATGGTGGTATCATGGGATGGTCATGTTGCAGCATAATCGTATTACCTCTTATCAGGAGTTTGTTGATATGTTGGTTGAACGTTTTGACCGGAAGGATCCAGAATCATACTTCAGGGATTTGGCTCAGCTCAAACAGATTAGTAACGTGGAGAGTTACATTGGTGATTTCCAGAATCTGTCAATGATGGTTCCCAACATTTTAGAGAGGTGGTTGGTTGTGTTGTTTATTGAGGGCCTATTGGAACCTTTGAGAGGTTGGATAAAAGCATTTGATCCCCCAATATTGCAGGAGGCGATGTGGAAGGCTAGGAGCATGGAACTTGCAACCCCACAAAGCAAGTTCACATCAAAGGGATCATCTTCATACAAAGACAACAAGACATTCCCCAAGAAGAAAGAAAGATCAGATTTTAAGGGGAAATCAGCAACACTATTTGATTGAAAGACGCTCAATGATTTGCGTAAGAAAAAGTTGTGTTTCTATTGCAAGGGCCCTGATTGTCCATTGAGGCCTAAAGGCAAGGCTAACCGAATAATGTGGGTTGTTTATGAGGAATCAGAATCTGGAAATTCAGACCAGCAATCGGATCTTGAGGAGTCCGAGTCAGAAAAGGCCGAACAGGTAGCACAGAATGAAGAGGAAGTTAAAGCAGAAGTAAAACTTCAGGAGGCTCACCTCACTAGCATGCAAAAGGAAGGCTCATTCAGGATACGAGGTGTATTAGCAGGACAAAAGATCGTCACACTACTTGACATTGGTGCCACACATAACTTCATTGATGCTAGGTTGGTTGAGAGGTGTGGGTTCAGACCAAGGAGTTTGAGGGGATAAGTGAAGGTTGTAGATGGTTACACTCTTAAGTGTGACAGGATGATTCCAGATCTTCCCATGCAGTTGAATAACTTAGAGTTTAAGGCGGATTTTTATGTGGTGAACATGGGAGACACTAATATGGTTTTAGGAATGAAATGGCTTCATGATATAGGTGAGTTCACCCTTAACCTACAGGGCATGGAGATGAAGTTTAAGATGAATGGGACAACTCATATTCTCAAAGCCATCAGAGACACTAGTTGTAGGACGATATCTATCAGGGGAATGGAGAGACTCATGCGCCATGATATGGTTGAGTGGGCAGCAGAGTGTGTTCTCATGTCTACACAGGAGCAGCAAAATCCTACTTACCATCCAGACATACAGGGGTTGAGGATTAAGCACACCAAGGTGTTCAGTGATATTCCACTTGGTAGACCTCCAGACAGAGGAATTAAGCATATCATAGAATTGGAGGAAGGTGCTAAACCGGTGATAGTTACTCCTTACAGGCACCCTAAGTGGTTCAAAGATGAAATTGACAAAACAATCAAGGAGCTACTTGCTATGGGGCACATTAGACCAAGCAAATCGCCATTTGCCTCATCAGTTGTCTTGGTCAAGAAGAAGGATGGTACTTTGAGGATGTGTATTGATTATCGGCTGTTGAATAAGAAGACAATCAAGAACAAGTACCCTATTCCTAGGATTGATGAGTTAATAGATGAGTTTCATGGTGCTTGTTATTTTTCTAAGATAGATTTAAGATCAGGGCACCATCAGATTCATGTCAGGGAGCAAGTTATTGAGAAGACGACCTTTAGATGTCATTGTGGACATTTTGAGTTCGTGGTTATGCCATTTGGGCTAACCAATGCTCTTGCTACATTTCAGTCCATTATGAATAGGGTTTTCCATTCACAGTTGAGGAGGTTTGTTTTGGTCTTCTTTGACGACATTTTGGTGTACAACGGAACTTGGGAGGAGCACGTCGCCCATCTGGATATAGTGTTGGATATTCTTGGTAGGGAGTCGTTGTACGCCAAGGAATCCAAATGCGACTTGGGCTTGACAAAGTTGTTGTACTTAGGCCATATTATCAGCGTCGAGGTTGGGCACATGGATCTTGAGAAGATCAGAGCGATTGTTGAGTGGCCTACACCTAAGAGCCTTACACAGTTGAGAGGATTTTTGGGCTTGTGTGGCTTCTATCACATATTTGTCGGTGGATATTCATGACATGCAGCACCACTTACGGACCTGACGAAAAAAGGGGCATTTGTTTGGACTCCAGAGGCGCAGGATTGTTTTGAGAAGTTCAAACATCTTATGACTACTTGTCCAGTTCTTGCATTCCTAGATTTCACTAGGCCCTTTGAGTTACAATTCGATGCTTCAGGTGAGGGGATTGGTGTAGTCCTCATGCAGGACAAGCATCTGATTGCATTTGAAAGCCAGAAGCTAAGAGGTCCAGAGAGGAGCTACAATATATATGATAAGAAAATGTTGGCCATTATGCATGCATTGGCCAAATTTAGGTAGTATCTTGTGGGCAACAAGTTTTGTGTTAAGACGGATCATAACAGCTTGAGACATTTCCTAGGGCAGCGAGATCTTAATGATCGTTAGCAGAAGTGGGTCAATAAATTATAGTCATATGATTTTGACATTGCCTATGTCAAAGGGACTCAAAATGTAGTTGCTGATGCCTTGTTCCGCCATCCACATTTGAGTTCCATGGTAGAGATTTCAGAGGATTGGAGGCACTTGATTGTGGCAGAGTATGCCAAGGATTTTTGGGCTTCAGGCATTGTTGAGGGGTCGGTGTAGGATAGTAGATACTCAGTTGTAAATGATCTTATCATTTACAAAGGGAGGATCTTTTTGACCCTAGGATCGGAGGTGAAGAACATGGTGTTGAGGTCCTTTCATGACACACCTATGGCAGGACATTTTGGGTACTTCAAGACTTACAGGCAAATACGGGAGAGGTTTACTTGGAAGGGACTTAAGACAGATGTTCTTCGGTATGTTAGAGAGTGTGCTGTTTGTCAGCAGAATAAGCAAGAACACACATAACCTGCAGGTATACTTCAGCCACTTCCAATACCTGACAGGAAGTGGGAATGCATATCGATGGATTTCATTACGGGCTTGTCGAAAGTCGAGGGTAGAGATTGTATCTACGTAGTTGTTGATCGTCTCACTAAGTTTGCTCACTTCTTGCCGATCACAGTTACATATTCAGCTACACAGGTGGCAGAGTTATTTTTCCTTGAGATATTCAGGTTGCATGGGCTACCTCGGAGTATTGTGAGTGATAAAGATAGTCGGTTCATGAGTAATTTTTGGCAGGAACTATTTAGGTTGTGTGGGATCAAGCTTACTCCGAGTACTAGCTACGACCCGCAGATGGAGATTGTTAATAAATGGGTGGAGGGATATCTTAGGAACTATATTGCAGGGCAACAGAAGGGATGGATTAAGTGGATTTATCTTTGTTAGTATTTTTATAATACCACTTACCATCTATCGATTCAGATGACACCATTTATGGCTTTGTATGGCTATGAGGCACCTAGCTTTCTTGACTTGCTGATGAGTGATAGTAGAGTGCCTAGTGCTGGGGATTTGTTGCAGGAGAATCAAGATATTATGAGGGCTCTTTGAGAGAATATCCAAAAGGCACAAAATCAATAGAAGCAATATGCAGACCAGAAGAGAGTTGAACGTCCATTCGAGGTTGGGGATAGGTGTATCTGATGTTGCAGCTGTATTGATAGTCCACTCTTAAGAAGAGTGGTGCAGAGAAGCTTAAGCCACGATACTATGGGCCTTTCAGGATCTTCAGACGAGTTGGAGAGGTGGCTTATGAGTTGGAGTTACCGACAGATAGCAGAGTTCACAATGTATTTCATGTGTCACACCTCAAGAAGGCGTTAGGACATTGCATCGTTCCTTCTACAACTTTACCGCCCTTGGATGATGAGGGGAAGTTGATACTGGTGCCCGAGGCTATCTTGGATGTTAGGGAGAGACAGTTGCGGAGACGGGTTATCAAAGAATACTTGATCAAATGGAAGGACTTGCCTGTTAAGGATGCTACATGGGAGAGTGAGGAGATTCTTCAACATCCTGAGTTGAGATGGCTTGGGGACAAGCAATTTCAGGAGGGGCGGACTATAATGTCCCCTTCTAGCTAGACATTTATACTTCAACACGATTAGCCTATTAGTGGTCCTCGTAGGCTAGTGAGGCATGGTTCGAGGATCTTTTGGCAGCAGTTACCCCATTGGTCTCCATTCCTGGATTCTGTGGAGTTGGAGAAATAAGGAGAATTAATTAAATTAATAATTTGTAAGGTTATTAAATAAATAAATATTAAGGTGACCTTATATTTAATTAATTTAATAAAGTGATTTAAATAAAAGAAAATAATATTCTAGAAGCTTCTTGAAAGATTGGAAAAAAATAAAAAATAGAGGGCTTGGCTAAGCTTCTAATCATCCAGTGTTGACATTTGCTTTGATATGTTCATTTGTGGAGGCAAGGGTTTTTGCAGATTTCTGATTGTGATATTTGGGAACGATACCTCCCATCGATTAGCATAACTGAGGTTGTGAAAGATTCTCCCGAAGGGTTGCAGTTGAGAGAAAGATACTACAGTCTTTCTATTGGGCTTCATTTGGTGGCCATAGGCCAAATTTTCTGAAGACATCTTGTATATTTGGTTCGAATAAGAAGCTATGATGCATACTGAAGGTGACATGAACAGTGCCGTGAACAGTGCCATGAATAGTAACGTGAATAGTGCATGCTACAGTGCGTGAACAGTGTTGACAGTAGTTAAGCATCATTCCAAACTCATTCCAACAACATAGGCGATCAGGTTTGAAGGCAAATAATATCAGTTTGAAGGAGTATCGATGCATTTTGTGGTCTGCATCTACAGCAGCAATTTAAGTACAAACCATGCGCTCATTGGGTTGACCAGGTTCTCTTCATTGCTACTTAAAGTCTGTCATTATATTGTTGTCATAGGTTGCATTGTTTCAGTCATTAGCTCATTGTCCTATCAGCATGTCATGCCAAAATTACACTCAAAAGTCTGAAGTATAATCGCTGCCATTAATGTTGCGTTGCTATGTAAATGTTCTTGAATGCCAAATCATTGTAATCAGATTATTGAGCATTGTAATCAGTTGTATGCAAATAAGGATTCCATTTCTGAATATCAAGATGAAGCTAAAAGGTTGCATAGCATATGTTTGATAAAATGCCTTTTAGCTATAGCTTCATATTTGCATAAGTTTCAGTCTTAATAGAGTTGGGAGTTCGCATGTCAATTGTTTGATATATTGTCATATGGCTGTCGCTGTACATGCATTTCATTTTTAGTCACTTGGAGTTGTGAAGTTTGCATGTTAAGTGTTGTAAAAATACCTCTTAGCTGTAGATGTTCATTCATATAGCTGCATATCATTTCCAGCCATCATATAGTTTGAGAAAGTCAGAAAATTACCTTGCATTACATTTTAATTCATTTGCAGTCATTTGGCAAACTAGTAAGTTATTGTATGCATCTTATTATCACTCAAAAAGCGGGAAGCCAAACAAGAAAACATTTACTCGCTGGAAAGAGATTGTTTACCAACTGTTTGACAAAATTCCTAGGTGTTCAAACGAAAAATTAAGGTCAGTGTGACAAGGGATACTACAATGAACCCGAAAGGGCCCCTCCCCAACTCAAAATTAGAATACTTAACCAAAGTACCTTTTTCTCCATTTGAAGAGGGAAATTAGTGCTTCCTTTGAAGCTCTTTTCCCTTAGCCTATAGGAAACACTGAAAACAAGGCTAAGGAACTTCTTTCGCTTTATGTCCAAAAGGGGGACATGACAGAGTATGAATGGTCCTCTAAATACTCATTTCATTTGGGTGTTACTCACAGCAGTGAAGCACTAGAACTTCCCGAGAGGTCACATATCCCAGTCCTACTACTCAAGTGCGCTTAATCATGGAGTTTCCCTCATAATGAATCCCGCTTAGCTTGCGACCTCATTTGTAAAACCTTCAACAAGTGTTGCACCTTATGAACCATTATTTATGGAGTTCCCTAACTCTTTTAATTTATATAGGTGGTGTTTTTTTTTGCAGTGCATCAAATTATGTGATATGATTTCGGGATTTCACCACGTAGTTTTGAGTCAACCTACATTGACCAATATTTCATGAGTAGCAGTTAACAAGAACCCATCTCTCATGAGTATGAATGGTCTGCTCAACACTCATTTCTATCTAGGTGATACTCACAAAGGGTGAAGCATTGGAACCTCCGGGGAGGCCATCCATCCCAATACTACTCTGACTCAAGCGTGCTTAATCATGGAGTTCCCTCACAATGAATCCCACTTAGCTTGCGACCCCATTTGTAAAACCTTCAATAAGTGTTGTGCCTTATGGACCATTAATTATGGAGCTCCCTAGATCTTGTAACTTTATACAGACATTGGTTTTTTGTAGTGCATCAAATCATAGTTTGCATACTCGTACTCAGAGAGTACTTGCCTAGCTCCCAAAAAGTTTACTCGACGATTATTCAACAACCACTCGCCATTATTTGACAAATTAAAAAAATACTTAAATTTAAAAAAAAACATAAATTTTATAGAAATTATAGTTGCAAAATGTATAAAATAAGTTTGTGAAATGTTGGGGAAGCGTTTTATATTAGATTTTAATACAAGTATAAAATCGCATAATCATGATTCATGCGAATACAACTGTGATACTGTCAAATTTCAATAACAAACTGATATAGTGATACTTATACAAGAACCTGTAAGTACAAATTACAAGAATCTATAATTTTCTCTTCCTTGCTATCTGGAAAACTAAGGGAGACTAAGCAAGTCTAGTCCTCCCACTCAACTGCCCCTCCTTGCTCTGCCTAGAATGTTGCATCTGTGGCTCCACCTTGGAACCAAATGGTAGTGACTTCTTTGCCTCATGTTCGACAACATCTACAAGGATGTCATCCAATCCAATATCTCTTGCTTTTGTTAATACACAAGGAAGTCTTTTAGTTGTTTCTTGAATGCAAAGTGTCTATCATACCTACATCCCTTCATGCATCCTTCATACCTCCTATGATGTCTCCCTGAAATCTTAAAACCCTGAAATATGGCTAAGTCTGAAACCCTAAAACCCTTAAATGAAACCCTAAATTTTGACTAAGTCTGAAATATGATAGGATACTCCAAAACCTTGAATTTGCATTATAGCTCCTAGAGGTCCGAAACCACTCTCAAACATCCTGAAAGTATATATATAAAATATAACTTAAAGTATAAGAAACTAGATGCCCATATCTAAATGCAAACTTATAATTAAAATGTTTAGTTTATATTTATATTGTGGGGGCATGCGTGTTTAAAAATGATAAAAAACTATGTTTTTCCCACATTTTTCATGCATTCTACTCGATACTCACCAAGTGGGCGAGTAATCGCCAAACTTCACCTAAAATAATTAATCGCCACTCAAAATGGCGGGGTTTTGATTACTCAGGTCTGGGCGAGTACTGTGCCAGTACTCGCCGCTCGCTGGGTACTCTCGAGTATGGGCGACAATTAATCGCTACTCGAAATGGCGAGGTTTTGATTGCTCGGGTCTGGGTGAGTACTGGCACAGTACTCGTCGAGTACGGGCGAGTTCGCCACTCGAAATGGCGGGGTTTTGATTGCTCGGGTCTGGGCGAGTACTGGCACAGTGAGTGCTCGTACTCGAGAGTACTCGACGAGTACTGTGCCAGTACTCGCCCAGACCCGAGCAATCAAAACCCCGCCATTTCGAGTGGCGATTAATTGTTTTAGGTGAAGTTTGGCGATTACTCGCCCACTTGGTGAGTAATAGGTGAGTATGCAAACTATACATCAAATTACATGATATGATTTCAGGATTCAGCTGTGTAGTTTCGAGTCAACCTATGTTGACCCATATTTCATGAGTAGTGGTTCATAAGAACCCATCTCTCATGATGTTAAATTATCCACTCAACAATCATTGCATCTACATGATACTCAAAATGGATCATAACTTATATACAAATGTCATAGTGAATTATGCTTGCTTTCTTCTGAGCACTTTTCTTAAGGAAACAATAAATTGCCTTAGGATGTGATGCTTAAGTGCTGGAATTATTGTCGGTAATTGTTTACATGAATGGAAAACAAGAGAATAACTACAACACAGAAAAGCAAAGCTCAAACACCAGATATACATTGGAGAAACCCAATATTTGAAAACACTAGAAGATTAAGGGCAATGCCTTCTCTAGCAAATGAACCAAACAATGATCCAAATCAACAATAAACTTCAAAAGGATGGAATTACAAATGTTTGAGATTCCTTGGATCTGTTTAGGTTTTCTATTTTGTCTCATTTGTACGAGTTTGGCATTGTGGGAACCTATCTATCTAACTTGTTATTTGTAGGACAAGTTTGACATGATACAAAACCACCTTACGAGCTTGGCAACCAACAGGTATGCTGATTTTCACATCTTCCTTTGGCCCATGGGTGTTCGGATGACCCTGAACCTTTCTACACCTGTGGCATGTCTCTGTGTCTTATAGAAACTGTGTCTTTCTTCTGAATTATGTTGTTAGGAGTATTGGGAGTTTCGCAAGTTGTATTACCTTGTCACTTTGCTAGTAAATGAGATTAGTGGCCTAGTTGAACTGAATGCAACTTACTTTCATGATCCAATATGTATGATTTCACGTTATGACAAATTCTGTCAACTTCTTGAGGGAATGCTTGTCACATAGATTTTTGGATTCCAAGGTTTTTATTTTTAGACTGTTCATTTCCTACTAAAAATAGACATAAATGAATTTTTATTTGAATGTAAAAATCTGTGAGATAGCTGCACATCTCTTCTTAGAGATTGATACGTTCTTGGAAGTTACTCTTAGTTGCAGTAAAGCTTTGTTTACATTGCAGTATCATGTGTGTTAATTGTGTTCATTTCCTTTGCTTCAGTTCTTTGCTTTTGTAACACATTAAATGCCTACAATTTAGTGTCTTGTCCACCGGTTTGCCAATTAAATCTGGATCTGTATGGTGAAAGTCTTGATAATGATTTGTTTTACAAAAGCAAATGCCAGATAATAGAATTAGCAACCAGAAATTTTCATGTCAGGATGTTGGTCAATAAACAAGTATTGATGACAAAGGAACCCTGAATACTGAGATAATTACATGAGTGAAGGAGATCATTTGCAAGGAATTGGAGGTAATGCTTTAACTGCCACTCAAATGATATCACTAGTTATTCTATAGGGAGCAACACCATAGCACCAAAATGGGCTGCTCAAACCATCTCCAAGTTTTAAGAAATGTACACGTGCACACAACTATTTCCTTAATGCATGCACCCTAACATGCCACTTTTGACAAAATATGGTGGCATTCATAACTATCTGTTAATAGTTCTTCTATACACCGTACATTAGATTCCATCATAGTAACAAAAAATCTCCAAACTGAAAAAAACACAATTTATTTTCCAGAGAGAGTGGGTCATTGTTTATCCATTTTCTCCAACCTTAATTGACACCAATTATTGACTTTTATTGCCCTAAATTGAATTTTATTTATGAAGTTCTACATGCTTTGGGATATTTGCTTGAACTTTTTTCTTGATGTCGTTTTCTTCTTGTTTCTTCGCCAAATATTTTTGCTTGAATGTGTCGAAGTTTTTGACTCTCATATCTTGCTTTTCTACGAACATGGTTATTATGGATTCCATTGCATGCATCATCATTCAAGTCTACAATCTGTTTTGGTTGAGGGAAGTGATGGATCATGACAAGCATTGATACTAAACACCAAATCTTTCCTCTTCCTAACTAAAATGCCATACTCCAACAAATTTTTTTTCACTTTCTTCTGTCCTTCGGACTCATTCCCTACTATGTTAAAATTTAAAATCACATGGGGAGTATGGACAAAAGTCAGCAGCACTTTTGTTGACAATAAGAAACACTTAATTACAACTTACAATTTTTTTTTTGTAACTGTCAGTACAGTTATGCAAGTTCAAAACGTACACATTCAGAATTTGTTAGCAAAAGCATAATTATTTCTCCAACAGGAGTCCATGGACCCACTTAAATATG
Organism: Torreya grandis; assembly: GCA_037957365.1. Taxonomy (NCBI): domain Eukaryota; kingdom Viridiplantae; phylum Streptophyta; class Pinopsida; order Cupressales; family Taxaceae; genus Torreya; species Torreya grandis. Next base: position 1,524,628 of record JARHVA010002221.1, on the reverse strand, counting down.
TGATTTTCATTTTCTTTGCCTTTTGCCTGGATTATGATTACAGTTTTGAAATTATGTATACTGCTTTGTGAAATTCCTGTAGTAAGAAAAAAAATCACAACTTGCTTTAATTATTGATCAGCAACCGTGCTATATCATATACTTTACTAATTCCTTTTAATACAATATTCCAGGGAGCCAGGGCAAAGCTTGAGGAGGCAAGTGATGTTTCAGAACCACTTGAGATAGAGGACCATCAGCTAGAAAATACTTTGGGGGAGGAACTGCTTGAGCGTCTCCATCATTCATCCTTGCTTGTCTTTGATTCAGCATTTTTCCTGTCAGAGCTGATACCTGCAGTAAGTCAGCTAGTCTCTTATTTTAAAAATGGTGTATGCTTGATAAATATTGACACCTTAGGCATGGCTAACATGTGGCCTTTGCTATTAATGACCCATGTTCGGTTGCGATACTGAGCAGTTATCATCAAACAAAGAGAAAACATTGTTTGGTGAAGATGAATAAGAAAGGTTTACACCATTAGAATGGTTACTGGTTATGAAATTGGAATAAAAATTAATTCTGCTAGGTTAATTGGTGAACATCCTAGGGTTAGGATTTGACCTGACATGGTTTATTTCATAGACTAACAGTTTACCCATCCAAAGGTTCATTACTGAATTTAACTTAAAATGCCAGAGTTAAGATTTAGTCCATAGTTACCAAGTTTGGAAATTCAGATCCGTTCAGGAGGGCAAAAAAATCCAAAATTCTTTGAAATTTTTTGGAAAATCCCGATCCGGAATATATACATATATATTTATATATGTGAACATAGTTTTATAAATATGCAAAGTTGACAAATAAAATGAAAAACATTAATAAAATAATATAAAATTGTTGCTATTATATGATATTTATGGTTTTTTAGTGTATTTTTGCACAAAAAACCTTTATATATAAAAAACAAGGGTTGACCTGGACAAACTTCTTTGGGTCGGCCAAAAAATCCAGACCTGGTTGGATTTTGTGTAGATCTGGCCGGATTCAGTAAAGATGGTTTAGTCAACCTGTACCAAGGTTTTAGTAGTTGAAATGTTCTTTTGCATTCATAAAGTCAATATGGAATGCACCTTTAATAGGTACGAGGACCCAAGGTGGGAGCTTGTTTGTCTTTGTAGGGAACAAAATCATGCTCATTTGGCTAAATAATTGTGATTTTATCTTGCTTCTCTTGCACTCCCACCTTTTCGAGGTAATATGGATCAACCACATGTAAATCAATCTAGATATGAATAAAATTGGATAACATAACATCTTGTTGTAGAATATCATGTCAATCTACTCAGCATATAATAGTTTACTCGGTCAGACACCCAGATTTTTAAAAAGTCTGCAAGGCAAAATGTACCTTAGTATTATAATATAATTCAATAGCAATGCCTTAGTGCCAAGTGCCCCAAAATGGATCATCCTGATTTTTTCGACTATGTTACCATGTTACTTTTAGACATATGTTGACTATGAGGATAAGAAGAGGAATCTAAGGCTTTGAAACATAAATCCGGATATCAGAGGTAGGAACATTGATCAAAACATGGAGGTCAGGACATTGAGAATTCCAAAGAATATGATGCAGTTTGAGATCTAGTTTTGAGCAAGAGAAAGACTTAGAAAAACCCATAAATTTAGTTTTTTGGAAGGCAAAAAGGTGCCCATTCACTCACATCAGCATGACCATACATTGATGTCAACACATGGCCAAATTGACCCCCTAGGATTAATGTCAGTGTAATGTCCCCTTTTCCAAATTAATTAGGACAGAGGACCCAAAGCCTATTTTATTTCCCATAGGCTAAGGGGCATTAATAAAAGAGATAATTTAATAATAGTGTTTTAAGTTGTCCTTAAAGTCACTTTATTAATGTCCCCTTTTCCAAATTAATCAAGACGGAGGATCCGAAGTCTATTTATTTCCCGTTGGCTAAGGGGTATTAATAAAAGGGAAATATTTTAATAATAATGTTTTAAGTTGTTCTTAAAGTCACTTTATTTAATAACATGAAAAAGGAGAATTATTCATTATTATTATTTAGTGGGACCAAATAGCAATATTAACTATATGACAAAAAAATAATTATTGTTGTGAGGGGAAAAAGTGAATATTTAATTAAAAAGTAATTCTAATTACTTTAGGGTTAGGGTGAAATTGGAAAAATGAGTTTATTAAAAGGACAAAGGGGCAATCATTATTAATAATTCATTTTTGACAATTCACAGCAGAACCCAAAACTCTCCCCACTTTTGCTTGACGACGAAAACCGTCATTGCAATCGGATTAGAGGACGAAAACCCTCCAGTTCATTGTGGTAGCTCCATATAGGGCATACATTTGTTTCACACATTTAGGTTATTCTCATTTAATAAAAAATCAGGTTATGCAGGGACTGAACAAGGGTACAGCCTAGGGTTTACCCTGTTGACTGGTGTCACACCTTGAGGGCTTGGCATCACTGTTAGCAGTCTCTCCATTGTTGACGTCATACCCCAACACTTTATTCCTTCGCCATACAACACAATACAATAGGTTGTACCAGTTTGGGAGTAGTTTATATCAGTTTTGGGCAAGTCTAGGGTATCAATGTTTTATTTGCAACATTTGGGTGACTTTTTAGAGCAGTTCAGTTTTGCCTAGGGTAGAGCATAGCACCGTAGAACAGATCGTGGCTCTCTAGAAGTAGATTGCTGCACTTGGTCAGTTGCGTGGACAATAAAGGGCACTTATTGCTGCCGATTGACAACTCCAGCTGCATGCGTCACACATATCAGTGTGCCGTACCACTCTAGTTCCCATCGTCAACCTTTGCATGCATGCTATTCTAGCAGGACATTTGTAGCCACCATTAAACTGTGGTACTAGCCCAAAAATAAAGTACATACCTGCACTAGGGCAGGATTTGTGGAAACTCGAACATAATTGGTATTTAGACCTGTAGTTCGCATAACCATAACCGGTGAGTACTCGTCAAGGGGCAATTTTGGGTAAACGATGGTTATTCGACATAGTTGGTTGAATAACCGAGAATAAATGACAAAAGGCAAAAAATAATTAAATTTATCAAAAAAACATTAACCGCCAATAACTGGGAATGACCACCAATAGCCACCAATAACCAAGAATAACCGCCAATAATCGGGAATAACCACCAATAGCCAGGAATAACTGCTAGGTTGACAAGGGTACTAAAAAATTGGCAATTTTTTTTTTATAGCAAGTTTGAGTGGGGTTAATCACTTGGGCTTTTCCCTGGTGAGTAACCAAGTAACTGGCGGTTACTTACTGGTTATGCAATCTATGTTTAGGCCTATTCTTGCAATTTGAACCTTCAGGGATCAATAAGGGTTATTTTAAGTGAATTCTTATGTTATTTTGCATTATGATTCGGATGTCTTGTATGATCTTCATGATTTGAATAGAATTCTAAAATTATTAAATAAAAATATTTAGAATATAGATTTATTTTGAAAAGGGATATTTTAGCGGTATCAGAGCCAATTTTCTTGTCAGCGTGTGGGAATAAATAATTGTCAGCTTCAACTTCATGCAAGGCAGTGACACATAAGTCAGGGATTATGAGAGAGAAAGGAAAAATGGTCTAGAACAACCAGAGGAAGGGTTAGGGCAGTGAGATCCGTAATTTGTTGTAAGAAAAGGAAAGGAAGCTATGGGTAACAAAGATCCAGATGATGTTCACTTTGACAGGTTTGTGCAAGGACAAGAGCGTTTAGCAAATATGATGGCTCAATTAATCCACACTATGCAAAATATGAATGTGCAAAGAGCTCAAAATGGTGAAGGAAGTTCTTCAGGGGTGAACAATAACCAACACACTTAGGACATCCATTGACATCTTTGCTAAACCTCTCCAACCAACTTTCCTTCGTAGGGAGGAAGTAGTAATTCCAGAGGTGGAAATTCAGCCATCTATGGCGGATGAAATCACTGCTAGCTATGAAGAATACATGGTTCTTCCAGGAGAAATTTGGGAAGCTTTATCTCTTACAAATTTGATGAATTTGAAGAAAAACAAAGGTGGACCAAGCGCTGAACCTAGGCCACAAGCTAATCAGAGAAACCTTCAGCAGGCTTTAGGAAAGTTGACAAGTGTACAACTCGTGCATGGATACAAAATCTGGGTACTTTTCTATCACTCAGGCCAATGTTGGAAGAAGAAGCCATCAAATTTGCAACCCTTCATCTAGAAGGCATAGCACATGAATGGTGGTATCGTGGGTTGATAACTCAAGGACATAACCTTATCAATTCCTATGCTGAGTTTAGTAGTAGGTTGATTGAGAGGTTTGATAAAATTGATCTGAAAATTCATTTTCGGGAGTTAGCTCAGTTGAAACAACACAATTCAGTGGATGAATATGTGGCTGAATTTCAGAAGTTATTTGTTATGGTACTAGATATAATAGAGAGGAGACTTGTGGTTTTGTTTATGGAAGGGTTAGCTAAACCATTCAAGGGTTTGGTGAAAGCTTTCAGCCCTCCTTCACTTCAGGAAGTCATTAAAAAGGCTTTGGACTTAGAAACATCAGCCCCAAAAGGGAAGTTACACCCTGTAGGACAGCCTAAATCAACACCTTATGGGCAGCCAAAATCAACACTGTATGGACAACCAAAATCAGCACCTTTTGGGCAGCAAAAGAAGCCATTCCAGCTAGGAGGATTTTAACAAAAAGAGCTGCCTAAATCAAGCAAAGAAGCTGAAACCAGAAATGAACTCAGGAGGAAAAAATTATGCTTCACATGCAAGGATCCATGGGAGATAGGGCATAGATGCCTTCCGAAAGGACAAGTCTACTACATATAAGCGATATTAGATGATGAGTTAGAGGAAGAGGAACTTGAAGTGGAGTGGAAGAGAAAGAACCAGAAGCTGAATTTAAAGAAGAGAAGATTTCAGGAGGTACCCTTGCTACACTTTCAAGAGCCCACAGATATCATCCTTTCAGAGTTCATGGAGTGTTGAAAGTGCATAAGGTAATGGTATTGATTGATAGTGGGACAACCCACAACTTCATTGATGAGGGTTTGGTAGCCCAAAGAGGGTTGGAAATATAAAATTTCTAGGGATTTAGTGTTATAATAGTGGTGAGTTCACTATTCCATGCACTAAGAGGGTTAAGGGCTTGGATATCACTTTTGGTAAGTACAAGGTTTGTGATAACTTCTATGTGGTAGGCATCGGAGAAACAATTTTGGTTTTAGGGGTACAATGGCTATATTCCCTTGGTGAATTTACACAGAATTACCAAACCATGGAGCTAAAATTCAAATATAATGGGAAGGAGGTTGTGCTTCGTGGTATGGCCAATGGAGCTCCTAGAGTTGTCATAGCTAAGAGTATGGAGAGATCATTTCCTAAGGCACAAGTAGTTTGGGCAGCCCATTGCTTGATGAGCAATACAACTTCATCCATTGATAAGAGGTCTTATCATGTGGGTATTCAGTCTATTTTAGACAAGCATGGTACAGTCTTCAATAATTTACCTCCAGGATTGCTATCCGATAGAGAATTTCAGCATATAATAAAGCTGGAAACAGGTTTTAAACCTATTATGATTACTCCTCACTGCCATCCTAGAGCTTTCAAAGAAGAGATTGAGAAAGCAATCAAGGAGCTATTGGAGATGGAACATATTCGGCCTAGTTTTTAGTCCTTTTGCTTCTTTTATTGTGTTGGTAAAGAAGAAGGATGGAACTATGAGGATGTATATTTACTACCGTGCTCTGAACAAGAGGACTATAAAAAATAGGGGACCAATACCCAGGATCGATGAGTTGATTGATGAATTGTATGGTACGGTATACTTTTCTAAAATTGACTTGAGATCCGGTTATCACCAAATCAAGGTAATAGATGACGATGTACACAAAACAGCCTTCCGATGTCAATTTAAACATTTCGAATTTTTGGTTATGCCTTTTGGTTTGACCAATGCTCCAGCTAGTTTTTAATTATGCATGAAACACATTTTTAGTGAGCACTTGAGGAAGTTTGTTTTAGTATTCTTTGATGACATTTTGGTGTACAATAAGACTTGGGAGGAACACCTAAAGCGCTTGGATACAATGCTGGAAATTTTGGAATGGGTTTGCAAAAGAGTCTAAGTGTGAGTTTGGCTTGTCTGAAATATTATATTTGAGACATGTTATTCATGCTCAAGGAGTACAAGTTGATCAAGAAAAGATCCAAGCCATATTGGATTGGCCTCCTCCTACCACTATGTCACAGTTGAGAGGAGTTTTGGGCCTTTGTAACTACTATAGGAGATATGTTAGAAGATTTTTACAACTTGCTGTTCCATTGTCTGATTTAACAAAAAAGGGAGCATTTAGTTGGTTTGAAACAAGCCAAGCAGTGTTTGGAAAACTTAGAGGTAATGAGTTCATGTCCAGTGCTTGTTCCATACTTTTCTATTCCTTTTGTGTTAGAGTGTGATGCATTAGGTGAAAGAATAGGGGCTATTTTGATGTAAAAGGGGCATCCTATTGCCTTTGAGAGCTGGAAGCTCAAGGATATAGAACGTTGCTTCTCTATTTATGACAAAGAAATGTTGGCCATCATCCATGCATTAGCAAAATTTAGGCAATTTTGGTTTGTGGTAGATTTATGATCAAGACGGATCACAACAGTTTGAAGTTTTTTCTCAACCAAAAGGACTTGAATGATAGATAACAAAAGTGGGTAAGTAAAATCCAAGCTTATGATTTTGACAGAGTATGTTAAAGGGAAAAATAAAGTTGTATCTTTGTCTAGAAAGCCATTTTTATGCTCTATGTTTGAAATTTTTGATGATTGGAACGTCATAATAATAGTAGAATATGCAAAGAATGCTTTCACTACTGATGTTCTTGAAGGCAAAGTACAGTGTGTCAGGTACAAAATGTTTGATGACCTCATCCTCTACAAGGATTGAATTTATCTAATCCCTAACTCAAAAGTAAATAGTAAAGTTTTGTGGGCTATCCATAATACTCCTTTGGCTAGTCACCCAGGGTATTTCAAGACTTACAAGTAGATAAGGGATAGTTTTTTCTGGAGAGGACTCAAGGGAGAAGTCCTCCAATACATCAGGGAGTGTATTACTTATCAACAAAACAAAGCAGAGCATGTTTTTTCAGTTGGTTTGTTGCAGCCCTTACTCATTCCGAATCAAAAGTGGGAGAGTAGTTCAATGGATTTTATTACAGGGCTCCCCAAAGTTTAAGGTAAGATCTGTATTTATGTGGTAGTTGATAGACTTACCAAATATGCTCACTTCTTTGTTGTTCTAGCGGAGTTTAAGGAACTATAAGTGGCTGATTTGTTTTTCAAGGAGGTTTTCAGGCTACATTGATTGCCTTAAGAACATTGTGAGTGATAGGGACAACAGGTTCCTTAGTTTGTTTTGGCAGGAGCTCTTTCATTTAATAGGGACCAAATTGATTCCAAGCACCAGCTAGCACCCTCAAACAGATGGGCAAACAAAAATTGTGAATAAATGGATTGAGGGTTATTTGAAGAATTATGTAATAGAGCAACGAACAACTTGGGTCAAATGACTTTACATAGGAGAGCACTGTTACAACACCATGTATCATATGTCTATTGGTATGACTCCTTTCAGAGCCTTGTATAGTTATAATGCTCTTTCTTTCATGGATTTGGTTTTTACTGATAGTAGAATGCCACGGGCTAGAGACTTGGTTGCACAGAGCCAAGAGATATTGGGGATACTCAAGGAAAATATCCAACATGCACAAAATTAGTAAAAGTTTTATGCAAACCAGCACTGCATTGAGAGATCTTTTGAGATTGGAGAGATGGTTTTTTTGAGGTTATAATCCTATAGATAGTCTTCTCTCAAGCAGAGTGGAGCTGAAAAGCTCAAGCCTCGCTTTTACGGTCTATACAAGATTACGCAAAGGATTGGGGAGGTTGCCTATGAGCTTGAGTTGCCAAAGCACAACAAGATACATAACGTGTTTCATGTTTCATGCCTCAAAAAGACATTGGAGCAACATATCATTCCTTCAGTTGAGTTGTCTCCCTTGGATGATGAAGGTAAGCTAATCTTGGTTCCTGAAGCTATCACAAATTTTAGAGAGAAGTTGAGGAACAAGGTCATCACATAATATTTAGTACGTTGGAAGGATATACCAATAAAAGACACTACATGGAATGGTGAATAGATACTTGAGTATCTCAGTTTGCAATTGCTAGAGGGCAAGCAATTTTGAGAAGGGCAGATTGTAATGTCCCATTTTTTGAATTAATCAAGACGGAGGACCCAAAGCCTATTTTATTTCCCATATGCTAAGAGGCATTAATAAAAGGGAAATACTTTCATAATAATGTTTTAAGTTGTCCTTAAAGTCACTTTATTTAATAACATGAAAAATGACACTTATTCATTACTATTAATTAGTGGGGCCAAAAAACAATATTAATTACATGACTGAAAAGTAATTATTTTTGTGAAGGGAAAGAAGTGAACATTTAATTAAAAAGTAATTCTACTTACTTTAGGGTTAAGGTGAAATTGGAAAAGTGAGTTTATTAAAAGGGCAAAGGGGCAATCATTATTGATTATTCATAATTGATATTTCACTTTTGACAATTCACAACATAACCTAGAATTCTCCCCACTTCTGCTTGAGGATGAAAACTTTCATTGTAGTGGGATTAGAGGACAAAACCCCTCTAGTCCATTGCGGTAGCTCCATACAGGGGTTACATTTGTTTCACACAAGTAGGTTGTTCTCATATAATTAGAAATCAGGGTTTGCAAGGGCAAAATAGAGGTTTTCATTGATAGACTAGATCTAGAATTGCTGTCATACAGCCTAGGGTTTACCTTGTTGGCTGGCATTACACCTTGAGTACCTGGTGTCACTGTTAGCAGTCTCTACATTACTAGTGTCATACCTCCCCATCTTATTCCTCCACCGTACAACACAGTACAACGGGTCATACCAGTTTGGGAGCACTTTATATCAGTTTTGGCCAAGTCCAGTTTATACAGCGTTTAATTTGCAGCATTTGGACGACTTGTTACAGTCCTCCCTAAGGCAGAGCATAGCACCTTAGAACAGATCGGGGCTCTCCAGGAGTAGATTGCAGCACTTGGGCAGCTGTGTGGACCATAAAGGAGCATTTATTGCTGCTGATTGACAGATCCAGCTGCAGGCATCACACATATCAGCCTGCTGTACCACTCTAGTTCCCATCGTCAACTTTTGCACGCATTTTGTTCCAGCACAAGGACATTTGCTGCCACCATCAAACTGCTGTACCAACCCAGAAATAAAGGACAGACTGCACTAGGACAGGATCTGTGGAAACTCAGAAACATAATTGGTATTTATACCTATTCTTAAAATTTGAACTATTAGGTATCAATAAGGGTTATTTTAAGTGAATTCCTATATTATTTTGCATTGTGATTCCACTGTTTTGTATGATCTTCATGATTTGAATAGAATTCCAAAATTATTAAATAAAAAAATTCAGAATTCAGAATTATTTTGAAAAGGGATATTTTGGTCAGTCACCTTTACCTTCAATGTCATTATGGGTCCAAAACCGCTGCTTCCAATGACGTCAATAACTCCCTTCTATGACGTCCATGTGAGGGGTCAATTTTTTTTGACAATGACATCAGCGCATCCACTCCTTCAGCATCATGGCCCATTGACGTTCTCCAATGACGTAACTCCTTTAGCATTGTTGCCCACTAATGTTCCCTAGTGACATAAGCAACCTCTCTTGTTGGTATCAACAAATGAGACCATTTTGGCACCCGAAGGGTGAATCAATGGCTCCTTTCCATGACATCAGTTGAGGGTTGAGTTCCATCCCAAGGGGTGATGACATTGATGTCAGCATGGTATCCATTCCCCAATCTAGTAGGGAGGTTATCAACCCATGAGTATGACCTCAATAATGGGAGTCAAAACTGAGGTTCAAGTGGCTTGCATGTCATAATATAGCAGGCATATAGGTGGATTTTAAGGGGACTACACTACTCAAAATGCACTAGATGATGGTCAAATTCCACCACAAGGTGTGACGTCATTGACCCATGACATCAACATCACTAGTAAGGAGGTTGACCCATGAGTATGACCTCAATAATGGCAGTCAAAACTGGCATCTAAGTGGCATGCATGTCAATTTATGGTGCACATATAGGTGGATGTGGTTTAGGGGCTTACACTACTCAAAATGCACTATATGATGATTTAGGGTCCATGTTGACAAATTGGTTACAAGTGTAGTTTCTCGGCTAACTACTTGGAAAATTGTAGATATAACAAATAAAAGTCATTTTTCGAGACTAGATTGGGGAGGTTGGAGAGAGACTACTATTCAGGAAGAAATTTGATGAGTTTGGAGTATAATATATTTGGTACAAGCTTTACATCAATAAAAACATCGTTATTATTATCCAATAATAAATTGCTTACATGTATAGGTAGATTATCTCCTGCTAAGGTGTCATGCCATATGAACAAACCCCTACAAATACTCCTCTTAACTTATCCTATCAACTCACTCAAATTCCTATCAACGTAAGTTGTTAACACAACTTATACTATTTATACACTAATAGTGTATTATCACACAAACAACAATTAGTTCTTATACTACTTATACGCACAAACATGATTAATGTGAGTACTAACTAAATCCACAACATTTTTCCCCTTGGTACGAACATTGGAACATGTGGCTACAAGTCTAAATGAAGGTAGAGGGAACCCATCAACCTCTCATTAACCACTCATGGATGGGAACGCATCAACCTAGTCCAGTGGCAGGGACTACGAAACTAAATAGGGACCCACACATCTGTTCATCCTCCACTCCATGTACACAAGCACATTAGTTCACAATTGAGTACAACACCTAGGGAAATAAGAATTGTTACACCTACATATATTTATTCGCTGTCAGTGAGTGATGAGCTTCTCACTAAAACAACTGGATACACTAAAACTGAAAATGAAATATTTGAGGATTGAGTCCGCATTGACTTTGTTTGTAGTCTCTGCTCTCGATCATTGCTACTCGATCATGAACAACACAAATGATCGCCACTGCCATTGAGAATCGTCCTTGGCATTAGTCAATTTGGTGCAGATATTGTTGCCACTATTGCATTGTGCAACCCCTTAGTGGCTTACTTGAGGGCGCTAATGGGACCTCCTAACTCCGTTGCCTCTGACCTCCAATGGTATGCTTCTTACTCAGTGAAATTGATCATGAAGCTCATTTGCATGTCGTTCTTAATAATATCCCCCCCCAAGATTGACTCATTTGTTTAGATGTCAGGTTCGCCTGATAATGTGTCTGTGTAAGGAGGAATAAATTTTGACACTGACTAACATGCTTTTATTTGGAAAGAATGCCACTGAGTTAGACCTAGTAACATTAATTAATAGAACAAACTATAGTCTCAAATTTTGATAAATAGACTCATTATATACTCTTAAATTAAAATAAGTACTCAAATAGTGCCCCTTGATGAGACAAACACTATTGGATAAATAAACACAATTATATTCTAAACAACATGGATTTTAACCACAAACCAACTCTTTACTTTTTACTAACATGACCACTATTTAAAACATTGTGTAACATGAACAATAATAATAATAATAAAATAAATAAAATGACTTATGTGAAATTAATTTAGCTTTTGACTATTGTTTTGAAATGGTCTTTTTCATGGATTACTAAGTGGTCTCCTAAGTAATGTAAACAAAGGAAAAAAAAGACTAATTGCTTTTGAACTACGTGTGGGTCTGAGGTGAAGGAAACTACACAGTGTGACGGTAGATGGGACTGCAAACTTTGTCAATGCATATGTGACAAGACTTGAGCGGCATTAACAACGCAACATGGAAGTGTGGCGCGAGCACGTGGTCGATAGGGGCAGATCTGGCACAAAAAAGGAAGACGGGGAGTGATAACATGTCGAGATAGGGAACTTCAGAAATCAGAACGGATCAGAGTTTGATACGACACTGACAAGGAAGTGATGGCTCTGTACATTCAAATGGAAGATTGCGAGCTAGATGAAACAATAATCTGAACCGCTGATCCACGCTTTTGCTAAATGATCTATAAGCGCATCCTACCATGCATGTATCCCATTAATACGCTTGGGCTATTTATTTTTAAGCGCCTCTTTTTGTATAGGCACAAACACTGAAGCTCGACCTTATTTTAGTTAAATCAAACTTGCACCCAGACAACAATATTTATTAACTGTAAACTCTAATCACACAACAGTAGCACTACACTAAAAAATTGATAAACTATTTTGATGATTTCAAAGTGTTTTCTTCATTCATTTGAGTGACTCGTTGATAATGGAGTTGCCCCTTGATTCTCAAAGATCCATTACGCATAAGAAATAATACTACTTTGATACTAATAATAGATTTGGTATGAGCTTTACACAAATAAATACTTTGTTATTATTATTCAATAAGAAATTACTTACATATATAGGCAAATTATCTCCTACAAAGGAGTCATGCCATATCAACAAACCCCTACAAATACTCCACTTAACTTATCTTGACAACTCATTCACATTCCTATCTACGTAAGTTGTTAACACACCATACATACACTATTTGCATCCTAATAATGTATTATCACACACAACAATAATTGGTTCTAATACTACTTATACTCACACACATGATTAATGTGATTACAAACTAAATTCCCAACATAGTAGGAAAGAGATGAGACAATAGACAAGATATAGTGTTTATGCTGGCAACTTTCCAAAGAGAAGTTGTGTACTTTGTAACAAATGTCCATTCCAAATAATTGAGTATTAACATTTGCTGTAGAGTTTTTTTAACCTAGAGGATTGAGTCCATTGAATTCAAGGCTTGGTTCTCGAGTGTCATGCCCAAAATTCATAGTTAATACAAAAACAATTGTGATGAGTACTAGGGTTAGATGACCCACTCTGATGCCCGATGGGGTTCAAATGGGACCTTGAACGATTTTGGCCAATCAGGAGGCCCAATTTCATACCTTAAGTCAAATCGGGAATCTATTTTTCAGCCGAGTTGCTTTTCCAAAAAGGGATAATGGAAAGGTCAACTAAGTCCCATGTAACCTCAAAGGGTGCCTAAATTATCCTAGTTGAGCCCCTAGTGGTTGGAGCATCCAATCTCCACCATCGGAGGCCTATCCCAATCGTCAGATCGAACTAGATCTAAAAATTACTAGAAACCTTATGGAAATATATATAAGGTCCGTAACTGAACTAAGGTGGGATAAACTCAAAGGGGAAGAGAACTTGAGGGTCTAGAGGGTGGATTAGCTCATAGTGCTTCCCACTCGTCCTTCAAGTACCTGGATGACCTCCATTAATGTGGCCTCTAAGCTAAAACATGCTTTTTGATGAAGTATTGGATTCGACTTTTGACATGTACAAAGTGTGGTTGGGTACAATATGGGCCCCTCATTCTCACAAAATGCTTCTATGGCACTCTAGGAGCTCGAACGAGTGAAAAAGGACAAAGGGTATAAAAGCTCCCCTAGTCACTCCATGGCCCTTGGCTCCAAAATTCTCTTAAGGGCGATAATAACTCTTCTCGAAGTGATTGGGTTCAAAGGGGGTTCCTTCGGGACGTCCCTTGAGCTTCTTTGTCTGTTTGGGTAATTTGGCCATTTTGGCACTCAGAACCTTTGGCAACCATTAATGGCCGCTTGGAGATCAAATCTCGAGACTCAATTAAAATTTAATTATTGTTTTAATTTTTCTTTTAAATTTTTATTATGATTTTTTTATTGTTTTGGGGCAAGATAATGGTGAAGCTTTGTTTTGAAAGTTAGAAGGCATGGGGGAGGTGTCCTAGAGCCATCTTCAATTCCCAACCGAGTCGGCTCAATGCAATGGCAACACAATCTGGGCTCGGGCTTGAACACAAGCAAATTGACTTGGGGTGGATCCCAACTTGGTTTTAACCATCGCAGAATTGTTGCTAAGTGGCACGTTGCACCTCCTCCACTTAGTTCCACCACCATCGCTAGTGGTTCTGAATTTTTCGCCCCCCGTTGACTATAATCACCTTTGTGGCCTTGTCACTACATCTAGGCTTCTTCACAATTTCATAAGGCGACAACGCTATTTGGGCCACCAGGGTCGAACACATAGGGGCAGATGAGGGTCTAAGACCTGTTTGAAAACTATGGCCATTGGTGTACTGACTATTTAAGGTTTGTGCCCAAATGACAACTAAACTTCATTGCTAGGGCATGGAAGCCCTGTTTAAGAGTTTTTGTGGGTTGTGGAGTGGGGCTAAGCCCTTTGTGCATGTTTTCATCACTCCCTTGAGGATTGTGAACTAAGCTTGGCACTGTGGGTGCCACCCACCTCCAAACCTCCTACAACTGTGGTGCTACCCACCTGAGCTTTCGTGGTGAGCGAAGAACATGGCTCTGCCTTGGCCGAGCCAACCAAAATCCATTTGGCGCCCTTTCAAGCCTTCAATGCTTCTCGTAGCCCTTAGTGGGTCTTTTCTTAGTTGCCATTGTTGCTTGGGTGATTCCACCGTAAATCACCACCCTAGAGCCGCAGATTTACAGTCATCGACTTGGATTAAATTACCATGCTAGAGCTGCCGATTTACAATCAATCAACTTGGATGCAATCCAAGTTGACTTGGCTCAACTTGAGCAAGAACTCGGGCTCGACTGAGTTGAAAACCCAGCTTACCCGGACTCAATGCAACTCATTGTGTTTTGGTAGAGCAATCCCTTTGAACTAAAAAATGGCATTTTTCTAAATGCAATTAAAGATAACTAGAACCCTCTAAAATTTCCAAATAAATTACAGGGCAAATGAGATACCGTGAAAAGAAATATAAATTGATTGTTTAAAAATTGGCTTTACGGATTCCAAGAATCAATTATGGGAATTTGAGCCTTTTTACAAAGGAAACAAACTAGAACTAGGACTTTAGCTTCTAAAATTTGTATTGTGAGTTCTACTACTACTTAAAACAAATCGTAAATTTCTATGGATTCATGGCGAAGCATCGATTCTAAGTAAATTGTTTTAGAGAGATCTAAATGTGGGTCAATTACTCCAACAATTAAAGATGTGAAGCGGACCCCTTAGGTCCTTAAGCATACGTAGTGTGTATCTCAACTTTGAAACAAAATCTCTTAACAAAAGTGCTTGAACTCTCAAAAGCAGACATAAGCTGAACTAAATGAACTTTCTAACATTTTTGGATGCATTAAATGCATATTTATTTCTTTTTCCATTTCAAGTTCAAATTTTCTCAATAAGATTACAAAAGAGTGCAAGAGTTTACAAGAACGTTAAACTTGCCACTATAATTTATATACAAATTTTAGAACTTCTTTCCCAAACAATATTACATGCATTTACAAGGCCACAACAGCCATTCAACATATAAATTACAATTTGATTTAAAGGAAACCCAAACTCCAAAAGATGGCCACTAGCTTCAAGAATGCAACCACAAGGCCAAGGCAAGGTGGGGCGCACCTCCCATTCTACTACCATCATTAGGTGGCTGCCCTAGGCACCCTCGAGCCAAGGTCTCCCAATGCTAATCATAGTAATACCAATACAAGGGATGCTAAGCTAGGAAGAAGGTAAGACACTACAAAAAGGGAAAGATAATTAGGACAAAGCTTCTAGACCCACACTCTTCCTACTTATGGATACACTTCAACACTCAAAGCAAAACACAAAACCAAATTAAGGCATTCCATGAAGGAATAAGCGATAAGGAGATGAGGGGGAAGAACCCCAAGATTAAGGTAATATTTCACAACCTACAAAGAGGAGTTTCACTCCAACTCTAAGGGGTGAGGGAAGGAAGACTTTGGGAGTTACTCACATGTCAACCCTTCCCCAAGCATAAGTAGATTTCACAATTAACAAAGAGGAGTTCAACTCCAACTCTAAGGGGTGAGGCTAGGACTTTGGGAGTTACTTACCATGCCAACCCTACTCCAAGGGAAGGAGGACTTTGGGAGTTACTTCCTTGCAAACCCTACCCCAAAACAAGACAAGGTCTAAATCTTAATCTCCTTGTACTACAACACAAAACAAGTACGAAATTTGTGTTAAAATAATTCACCAAATCCTAATAGGAGAAAGCCCAAGTTTGGGGTGAATTAATTCACCAAATCCCAATGGGAGAAAGGTCAAGTTGGGGGTGTAATAATTCACCAAATCCTACTAGGATAAAGTGCAAGGCTTCCATATATGCGCAAACCACTAAGTCCACTTGGACAGCCTAACACCCTCATTTTAAAACGAGGCAGCAAAACCAGCAAGTTCAAAAAGGGAGGAGTCTACATCCCATTAATGCCCTCTCTATCCAAGGCATTAATGAGGCACTTGGCAGCCCCAAAAGTTCACAAAATTCCCTAAAAAACACTCCTTGGTTCAAACATAAAGTCAAGGGTCTTTATTTTCACCTCTAAAATCACTTAACTTGCTTCTTACCCCACTTTAAAAATGGGTTTCCTTCTCAATCCAGATTTTACAAGTTGGGCAATATGTATTGACTGACCCATACTCCCACTTGACCTTGTAGAACTTCCATAGGAGAGAGTAAAGGAGTTAGAATAGTGACAAGGTCCTAAAATTGGCAATTTTCTTAACAATATATACTAGCTCACTAATTAGGCAAAACACTAGGTGACAAGAATTTAACTAGTTCCATGATCAATATAGTTTAAGATCCCTTGCTTGGCCAACTTGTAATCTTGTACACTCAAGGTACACGTCAAAACGTACAATCTTTGATAAAGTCGAAGCAAATGAATTGCATAGCAATATAACAAACAAATCAACACACAATGAAATCAAACAAGGATCTTAATCACAATAATCATCTAATGTAGCAATCAAGCATCATACAAATAAGCACGTAATCAAGACACTCACATAGTATCATGGTATCCATATACCAAACAAATTGACATAAGTCCACTAGTTCAACTTCACAATGTCCTTGTACGAAATCACAAGGATTTACACATGCTAGCTCAACTAGCCCCCCACACACACGTAAACCAAACTGTCCAAGAGCTAAAAATATAGCAACAACACCCCATGCCCCCACATCATTGAAATCCAAGTCTAGTGCACAATGCAAGAAAATGGGGCCTTGCATCGAGACTTGGGAATGATGTGTTTTGATGCGTGATCAGCGAAGAAAGGAGGAGGAAAGTTCTTGAAGGAGAGAAGACAACAAAAAGCTAGAAGAAACTTTAGAGATATTGCCTTCCAATAGATACGCCAAAGTAAAATCCTCAAGTGTACACTTGACATTCAAAGTGGAAACAAAGTTTGATATTTTGGTCTACGAGGGTTACTTTAGTGCTCACAAGTGTGTCAATGATCAATAAATCTCATTTGCCTGATTGAATATGTCTAGTCATGCACTTACATTGCGGAAGAGTTATGCGATAACTCACAAGACGACTCCATTGTGGACCTGGGAAGATTCCCAATAATTGGTTAGGAAGCATTGTTTTCAATTGGATATGAAGAAATCTGGAAACTCAAGTGGTAGTACTTCTGATAGAAGCAAGGCATGAGTATCTAAGATTACAATTTAGAGTTCCCAAATCAAGCCATTAAGGTGAATGCACTTTTAAAGACATTGTAGTTATGGACAAGTACATGTGTGGTTTCCAAAACCACATTTAGAGGGAGTTAGATTTGTATGCCGTCAAAGATGTTGATCATGCTAGAAATAAAGTCCTGTATATTGAGATGGAGGAGAAACCAAAGAACTTTGGGACCTCTTCTCAAAAATATCAAAAGAATGCTAAGAGCTACAATAAGAAAGAGGAAAAAATTCAAACACTATCACGCAAAAGAACAAGAACATTGTAACCATTGTGTCACATTGTTGGGTACACATAGATCAAGTGTTGGAAGTTGTACAACCACATTTGGAGGGAGTGAGGGTGGTTTTCACAGCCAACTTTAGAGGGAGTTAGGTTTATTTGACATCAAGGATATCGATAATGATAGTAATAAAGCCATGTAGACTGAGATGAAGGCGAAATCAAAGAACTTTGGCGACTCTTCTTCTTAAAAAGATCAAAAAAATGCTAAGATCTGGAACAAGGAGGAATGAAAGAATTCAAACACTATCGTGCAAAAGCAAAAGAAGCAGTGTAATGATTTTGTGTTGGAAGTTGGATCCAAAACATATCCCTCAAAACAAGAACTAAAAGACTTTGAAAAAGAGTTTGATGTTAGTTGAGGGAGATGAAGTGGAGTGCAATTCAAAGTAGAAACTGGTGTGTATGTGGATGTTGAAGAATTTGTCAATGACAATAAAGAAGTTGAGGTTGATGGAAGACTCGAGTTGATGGAAAATTTGAATTTCGAGAAAAAAATGATACTAGAGTAAGACTTGAGTCAATGGAAAACTTGAACTAGAGAAATACTTGACGTTAACGCAAGACTCGAGTTCGGTGAGCTTGAAGATGGAGTGGAGTTTGAGAAGACGAATGAGAGCAATTATTTTAGGCCATGATGCAAATCAAAATGACCAAGGTAAACCGTTTTATTTGATTTGAGTTCTTACAAGAATTTTATTTCAGAAACACTAGTACAACAACTAGGGTTGAAGATGTCTAAGCATACAAGACCATCTGGTTTGGGTTGGCTTCACAAAGATGTAAATAAAATTTACAGTTAAGTGTAAGTTCCGTTTTGATATATCAAAAGATTACAAGGATGAAATAAAGTGTCAAGTAGTTCCATTGGATGTCTTTGGAGTCATATTTGGGAGCCCCTATCTGTGGGATAGGGATGCCATCTTTCCTAGATGGCATAACAAGTATTGGTTGGTCAAGGAAGAGAAGCCTTACCTCAACAATCCATGCAAAAATAAGCAAAAGAGTCCCTTGGTCACTACAAATCAAGCAAAAATGTTAATAAATGCTAGTAATAAATTTGTCATTGTTAGTGATGAAGTCCCAAGACATTGGAGTAAAAGTTTATTCAAAGACTTGTAGTTGTACCCAAGAGCAAAGCAAACAATTGAAACAATTGGGTAAGCTTGGTGCAATATTTCAAGAAACCAAGGCATTATATCACATATGGGAAGTGGAGAATGAGATCCAGTTATTGCTTTATTCACCATTGTCTAACATTAGTTTTTTTAGTCAACCACTTTTGGAATCCTATGAGATGAAAAAGAAAGTGTAGACACTCTTTGGCCAAGGTGTAATTAGACTAAATATATCTCCTTGCGATCAACAATAGTTTTGGTGCCAAATAAAAATGGTATTTGGAGAATGCACATCGACTATAAGGCCCTCAACAAGATCACTACCAAGGATAGGTATCCATCAACCAAAAGGATGACATACTTGAACACTTGAAGCATGGAAAATGTTTCACCATATTGGACATGAAGTTAGGATACCATCAAGTGTGGATGAAGGAAGAGGACATTTGGAAGACAACATTCAAAATAGAGAAAGGTATTATGAATGGATTGTGTATTATAATGGTGAAGCCATAGTTACGATAAGAAATGAAAAATAGAAATGTGAATACAATCCAACCAGGTGCAAGATAGGGTTCACATCGAGTTCACTAAAATGTATGCACAAGCAGGCTAGGTTTAACCTAAAACCATCCTATCTCAATAGACTTGGACTCAAAGAAGCTTGATCAAATAGAGCCCATGATACTTAGTTTGTTCAGGTAATGACCAACGAAATTTGCAAATCTAGTAGAGAGTTGCCTATGTCGCAAATGCCAAGAGGAAAGGGTTCCAAAGCTTAAGCTTATGACACAAGAATATAACTCTCACTAAACCTCTTATGAATGTAAATGCTTAAGTAATGTAAGTAAATATGCAAGTAAAGTAAACTAAACTAAGGGGAAGGGTTAAAATGATCATAAAGGTTAAGGTGCCATGGTCAACCAAATGGGGATCTAGGCAACCTAAAATGGAATATGACAAGTCTAAGCAATCCTATAGCCACACCAACTTAATTCAGTGTAGAAAGAACCTAGACAAGGATACACACACATTCATTCACTAAGCAACAAACAACATCTATCTACTAAGTAAATAAAGGAAAAAGTACAGGGTTAAAAATACTTAACTTAGGGTGGACCCTTCGAGCATCAATCTCCCTCTTGGCTCAAGTGGAGCTTTGCAATAGATGTTGTGGGTTGAATACTTCAAATGGTTAGACAAGGGAGAGATGTTGTGGGTTGAATACTTCAAATGGTTAGACAAAGACCCAAGATATCCTTAGCTAGGAACTGCTAATGGCTCCTCCTATCGAGCTTCAAAAACTACGACAAGACAAGCTTCCTTAAGATAAGGTTCTAGACCACAAACTCCTACAAATATGACTTATGGCGGAAGTGCGAGTGAAAACAAAGCAAATAGTGTATATGATTTGATTGGAATGAAATATGACCCCTATATATTTTTGATCCAATACCCAAAACCAACCTTAAACACTAAGCCTACAGTATGGACCCGATCAATACAATTGAATGAAGTTTGCTGACACAGAGGTATCAACCTGGCCAATACAGTACAAATTTCAGAAAACAAGCTCAAACTTTATTGGGCTGGTTGATATAGTACGAGAAGGGTAGAAGGCACTAAATAGATGGTATCTACCAAGTCGATGTCATAGGATATAGGGAAACTGGAAAATCTGAATAAGGATAGGATGGAAGAGATAAATGGCAAGAAACTCCGAGGAAGCTAGATTGATAGGACGAATGGTATGGTCATGATATAGTAGTAACGTCTCTCGCAAAGCACCACAAGCTTGACCCACCTCTTTCCCTGTGCACCCTTTAAGGCATGCACTTTGGGATATCAACACTCGACAAGTCGTTGCAAGAGAAAGCATCAGTAAATGACAAAGTGAAAAATATTGTGTATACTGATTGTAGTTTTGGCTTCATGAGCCCAACTAATGAAATCCTCTGCCAGTTCATGAATACTTTTGTAATTGTTTATTTTTAGGACATACTCATATTTAGATGGACTTGGGAGGAACATTTGGATCACATTCCAAGTGATGGAAACATTACAGAAGACCTAGTTTCTTTTCAACTTGAATAAGTGTGAATTCGCACGAGTCTTTGATTTATCTTGGATTATTTCATTGGTGAAGAGTTGAGAATTGATGCCACAAAGAGAGAAACTATTGTAAAGTTTTTGAGACCCTCAAATGTTGTCGACATCAGGTCTTTTATTGGTGCCAACCAATATTTGTGTAAATTTATAGCATATTTTTCGAAGACCACAACACAACACCTCTGCATGCATTGACATTGGGAAGCAAGGTTGTATGGGGAAAGGCTCAACAACAAACTTTCGATGAGTTAAGGGGAAGATTTGCAATACATAAATATTGGCATTTCTCAATTTGCATCAATTAGTTGAGATGGAAATTGATGCGTTGAGGTATGCAATGGAAGAATTATTGATGCAAGGAAGAAAGCTAGTATGTTATCCCTCTGATTTTTTCTCAGGGGCAATATCAAACCACCCAACCTATGACAAGAAGTTGTGAGGTGGTAATACTATCCAATGGAAGAAGAAATTGTGATCCATGTAGATCACCAACCTCTCCAGTACCTACAAAAACAAAGCAAATTGTAGTAGGCACGACATTTCAAGTGAATGGGATTTCTTCAACAATTCAACTTAAAAAAAAGAAGGGGTGAACAACAAGATTTGAAAATATGCTACAAAGATCTCTATTGACTAAGATAGTGGGGGTGAGTAACACTCCACATTCAAAGTGTTTTGGTCATGATGAATATTGACATTAGTATGTGGATGAGTCGGTGTTCATGGAAGTCTACTCTATGCTACAGGGATGATAGTTGGTAGTGAAGATGTCAGGGTATTATACCAAGCAAGTGCGTTTCATGAGGATAAAGTAGGATATGACTTATGAGGGAAGCCCTCGCTTCATGA
The DNA here is from genome assembly GCA_037957365.1 of Torreya grandis. NCBI lineage: Eukaryota > Viridiplantae > Streptophyta > Pinopsida > Cupressales > Taxaceae > Torreya > Torreya grandis. The sequence continues at coordinate 1,502,574 of JARHVA010002221.1, read as the reverse complement.
GTGGTGGATCATTTCAGATTAGGGAAGCATATGGACGGCTTGGAGAGATGTGTATACTGGACAAATATGCAAGTGTATCTTACTAGCTTTATATGGGATTGTGTACAATGCGATATGAGAAAGCCAAGTAGTTGGAAGTTGATTGTACATGCAACTACTAGTACCCAATCGAAAAAAAATCATCTCCATGGACTTTTTCAGGAGCTTGCCAAATACTCAACAAAGACTTGACTCTTTCTATGTCATTGTGGACCAATTTAGTAACATGTTTTGTCTTCGTTTAATGCTAGAAGACTTGTGGTACAAGAGGAAACCAAATTGTTCACCCACATATGGGTTCATTTTGGGTTTCCAAAGTCAATTGTATCGAATAAGGCCTCTCGTTTCCCGAGCAAGTTTTGGAAGATATGGATCAGAAGGGATGCAAAGTTGTAGAGGTTGACGAGTGTTCACTCACAGACCAACGACCAAACATAAGTGGTCAATCAGATACTTGTGCATTTTTCGAGGGTATCACCAAAAAAATGCTAAGGCATAGGATGAGAGTTTTGCATACAACATTTCTATAATTGACAATTCCAAAACCCAACATAAATGTCACAATTCGACACATATTTGGGGTTTTTGTGTGAACCTCCATTCAACATCATGTTCGAGTAGATGAGTTGACTGTTGGAAAAATTCAGAGGTCAGCAAGTCTCCAAAATTTGTGGAAAGGATATGACAAATATTTTAGGACATACATGCACAACTTTGAAAGTTTTAGCAGAAATATAAGCCCAGTTATGACAAGCATTGGAAAACTCTCAACTTCTAGGTTGTTGACATGGTATGGTTGTATCTAAGTAAGGATTATCATCAAGGTCAAGGAAATAAACTCAGGCCCATAAGATATGGGCCATTCCACATGCTTCAACATATTGGCACATACAACTTTAAGCTGTCCTGCTTTAATACATGTTTACATATTCTGTCATCAATGTAGAAAACTTGAAGTAGTTTGAACCTTCTATGTTGGATGAGGAGGTTGGGTCTGAATCGGTGCTACCTTCATTAGATGACTACACAATATGCACTATTTCTATAATAGGAGATGGATGTTGACACAATGCTCAAAGAAAAAGCTTAACCGAATTGACAAGGTGAAAAATAGTGACAGCAAATCTCACCATGGATCAAGCTCCCAACAAGATGAAGTGGTGGCCAATAGAGCAGGCGAGGGAGAAATTTCGTCAATTGATGAACTAAAGTTTTGGGAACCAAAAATCACCCCATAAGGTATTAGAACTATAATGTCTGTTCAGACTTAGTGGTTAGTAGATTATGCTTAGTCATTAACATTTAGTCTAGGGTTATTAAATAAATATGAAGTATCATTAGAGTTAAATAATGTGAGTAGGTATTGGTTATAACATACCTTACATCTGGTGGTGGTGTATAAAAATGCTATCAAGTTATAACAAAGATGCAACATTCTTCCCTCTTTTTATTGATGTCTCTTCTGGTACTTTAATTGAATGCATAAATCCAAATAAGGGAGGTATGATCCCAAATGATCATGATGGATTTTTTTACTGAGTGTCAATTTTACACCATAATGTCGACTACGAGGACAAGAAGAGGAATTTAAGGCTTAGGACACCAATCAGGACTCCAAAAGCATGGAAGTTGATCGAAAATTGGGGGAAGCCGTTACTCTGAGAATCCTATAATGTCACATTTTTGGGCTTAATGAGGTTGGAGCCCTTGTCCAACTCTTTGTTTCCCATTGGCTAAGGGAAGGGTTTTAAAAAGGGAAACTTTGTTTCTTTTTTCAAGTTGCTAAGAAGGTGATATTGTTGGCAACTTTGGTATTTGAATTTTAATATTGGTATTTGAATTTTAATAAGGTGGACTTTTTGTTTTAATTTAAGTCAGCCCTTATTGATCTTTTTTAAAGTGGGGTGCTTTTTGAATATTGTTTTTTCCTCCCTTTTGTGGTCGCCACCCTTGGGTAAAGTTTGGAGGGAAAAGGGGAGTATATAAGGAAGGGGTGATTGCTAATTTTGGATCCACAATCAATAATCTAATTTTTTCTCTAAATGTTGAGCGTGTTTGCTTGCATTATCAGCCTATGAGGACGGAATACCTCATTACCTTCTAGAATTGGGACGGAAACCCGTATTTCTCTTGGTGACTTCATTCAGAGGTCACAGTTGGGTGGAATATCAGATTTTCAGCTTCAAGGGTTGCTTGGAAGGTGGGCGAACTAGTTTGGGGACTTTGTAGGGTTGGACGTAGTAGTGGATCAGCCTTTTGGGGTCAGTGAGGTCATTTCCAGCCACTTGGAGTGTGGCGATTTGCTTGGGAGACTTGGACAACTGTTTTTGCATTGTTGATGAGCGGAAAATTCAGTTTCCACTTTCATTGGTTTGGTGATATTTTTTTATAATTTTCAGGGCTGAAATTAATACCAAAATCAGACTTTGGGTTCCAATAAATATTTTGCAATTTTACGAGGGTTATTTTATTTGGAGAAATTCATTTTAGTGCTTAAATAATCATTTTTAGAATTATGGAATTTTCAGTTAGGTTTTCAATAAATAAAAGTCAAAATTTGTATTTCCATTCCTAGGGTTTGCTGGAAAATCCAAATTGTTTTTTTTTTAATTAGATAAGGTTAAGAAGCAAGATTAGGGTCCCATACCCTTACAATCAACGAAAGATATTCAACATCAAGAGAGAATGGACATAAAGCAGAAGCCGCGCAAGGGCCAAGAACAACAAGGCTGTCTTCAACCATAAGTACAACAAAAACTTACAAAAAAGGCACCAAGATCAACAAAAAAGAAACTATCCAGAAAAAACAGCTGAATTTAGAGGTGAGATTCCTCGAAATCAGAGTAAACTACCAATTTCCTACTATCTTTCTTGCTCCTCTTTCTTCTTGGAATATCCCCTGGTTCTCTTGCTCTGGCCCTAGGAAGCAGCATAAGAAATTGGTTCAACTCTATCATGGTCGCCACCCATACTCCACTTTTCCTTGTCTCTCAGAAGCTTACTGTAGGTGACCGTTTTTTCCAATCCCGAGTGTCCTATTTTTGGCAAATCAAGGCTTTTAATGTTGTGCCTGTCGTATTTCTTCCCACGCTTCAAATTGATTGCTTTTATTTGGAAATGATTGTACTTCTGCTTGCTTTGGGATTTGTCCATGATGAGATAAATCATTTGGAAGTTGCTTGTGATTGTCCCGCATGCAGGAAGGGAGTCCTCTCCTTTTCAATAGTCATTGTGACTTGCTTTAGGAGTTCGTCCTCCTTCGACCAATGTTGGAAGGAGGCAATGTGTACCCCAATGTTCGCTATTTTATCTGCTCCCTCATTGTCTTCTTTGTAAGTGTGGGTGATTGAGGAGTCCTTAAGTTGAAGGAGAAGTCTTTTCTCATCTTACACTTCATTCGAAAAGGTCCATGAGGGGTTGGATTTGCCTTTTAGGCAATTGATGATGTTGAGAGAGTCACCTTTGATTTGGAGGGATTCAATGCCCACGCTGACTGCCAATTTTATGCCCCAAAGTGCCGCTAATACTTCAACGACATGGTTTGTTTGGATCCCCAAGGGACCTGCATAGGGGGCTAATAGGTTGCCATCAACATCCCTTATAACTCCTCCCCACTTCTTCCCCCCCACCCTCGGTCGGGCCTGGGTTACCTTTTGCAGCATCGTCAAAATTCAACTTGAACCAAGAGCTAGGTAGTCTAATCCATTTAACTAGAGATCTATCCACCCTTTGGTTCTGACCATGCTTCGGAATTGAGAGTTTCTAGGAGGTGAGGAGGGGGACAAGATGAGGAGGAGAGGGTCCTTGAAATTAGAGGAAAACAAGATCCAATTCTTTCTTATCACAGATAAAATCCTTTTAGAGGTGGAGGGGAGGCAAGGGGCCTTGTCAAAAATGCAGGGATTTCTACACTTCCAGATTCCCTAGAACATGTGTGGAAGGGTAAGGTTCCATAGAAAAGACAAGGGTGGGAAAGCCCAAGGGGGCTTCCATTGAAAGATAAGATCAGGGATAAAATTGGGTCTAGCCTAGGAGATGTTGAACTTCGACAGGAAGGAGTCCAGAATGGCATAAGCAAACGAGCAATCTAGGAACAAATGGGAGATCGATTCTGCATTACACGTACAAAGAACACCCCTGTTGGGGATATGGAGACCCCTTTTGACTAGGTTATCCACCGTGAGAATTTTATTTTGGGCTTTGCCAACCAGAAAAAGATGTTTACTTTGGGAGTTAGATTCCTAATCCAAAAATTCAGCCAATCCTCAGTGAACTCTTGGTCCAGGGTAACCAAATAGCTTGATTTAACCGAAAAGACCCCACTTGAACCAACAGACCAAATGATTTTGTCTTCTTTGAGGAATGGGCTGATATGGGTATGTTGAAGTTTCAGGTTGAGATCTAGAAAGAGTTGGGAGACTTGAGCATAAACTCCCTCTTTTTGAAGAAGTTTCCACTTTCTCGAGCCGTCAACCTCTTCCCAGTTCTTGCTCACTTTCGTGCCCACTTCCTCCTTAAAGTCATGATTGAGAGCATCCCAAGGGGTTAAGGAAGGAAGAGGGTACTGATATAACTAGGGATCATCCCAAAAGTTTACTTTATTACCATTTCCCACATTCCACTTGCTGCCTTTTTTGAGAAGGTTTTTGCAAATGCGGAGGGCTTTCTAGAAAGCTGAACCGTTATGCAGGCCTTCTTGAGATAGGAAGCCCTTTCCTTCTCTAGTCTCCAGATACTTGGATTTTATGATCTTAGTCCATTGATTATCATCTTTTATAACTTTCTAGCATTGTTTAGCTAGAAAATCTTGGTTCATCTACTTTACCCTCCTCAGACCTAGTCCTCCTCTACCTTTAGGGAGACAAGCCTTGTCCCATGAGATGAGAGGAAATTTGAATTTTTCTTCAACACCCATCCAAAGAAATCTTTTTTGTATTTGTTCCAAGTGGTTAGCAATTTTGCTTGGGATAGAGAAGAGTGACATGAAATATACCAGGATACTTTGAAGCGAACTTGTAAGAAGTTGGAGCTTAATATACTAGGATACTCTGGAGCGAAAACCCAAATTGTTTTAAATCTGCCTAAAAAGGGACATTTTAAATTTAGATGAATTTGATGTAATTTGAGATCCATCTCGCCATAGAAATCCAAAGAAAAGCCCAAAAAATTAGGGTCTTGGAAGGAAGGGTGGGCCCAGTGGCCAACGTTGGCATGGCCATAAACTGACATCAACACATGGCTGAAATGATCCTCCATGATTTATGTTAGCACGGGTCAAAATCCCTTCCAATGATGACAATTGAAGTGTCCCACTCCAAATCTGCCCTGAATTTCCTGATTTCTAGTGTCTTGACATTTTGTCAAACACTTGTCATGCAAGTTGGTTATGATTGATTTTCTGAGTTTCCTTTGTCTAAATGCGTGTTTGTATGATGGTTTCTTATGCAAATTCAGACTCACAACATATGGACATTTTCACAAACACATTGCATGCATATGCCCATTAGAAATACACCCAAAAAATCTAATATAAATATACGACAATTTGACAAATAGTTTGGAAGATTCAAATTAAAGATTTGAATGATACACTGCTGATTTAAATCAGATATTAACAACATTCAGAATTCAGATTGGAAAATCACAAACATACCCTTATAGGAAGATCCAGCTAATAAAAGTCTGATAGAAGACTGTATGAGATTATGAGACCAGATTATAAAATGTTGCATCCCAACTTGTAGCTGCTGTAGACTCCCTATATGGTGCAACCAACTGATAATGGTCTGAAATCATCTAAAAAGGCAGCGGCTCCTATTTGTTCCACATGCCCAGCGAAGAAGAATCTGTACGGCCTACTGATAAAGAATAGTGCATCGTTGAAACCCCCACGTGGCAATTAATGATGATTTATTACAACAAATTAAAGGCCTCCAATGATGGTTCTTTCAACAATCTGAAATCTGCTCTTCAAACCCTTGTAAATTTCTGATAATTATCCTCCAATAAGCTCAAACGTGACTTCTGAGATAAAGCCACTAGTAATTGCAACCCTTGGGTGATCTTGCACACCTGTAGGAAGCACAATAGAAGAGAGGCTACGTTCTCCAAGATTGAAATTGCAGCAAAACCCTAGGTTTCACCTCCAAAGCCAAAACACAAAGCCAAGTTGAGAGAAATAGACAAGAATGAATCAAAACCCTTTTCAAAAAGCCTTTATATAATATTCAATTTGCATTTGGCTTCATCTCATTTAATTTCACTTTAATTTCATTTATTTTTTCCTCCATTTGGTGCACAACCAAATAATATAAAGTATATTTTAATAACCACTTATATCTCCTTTTAAATTGGCACTTTATATTATCCCTCAAGTGGGTGCCCATAATATGCACTTTATAATTTGACTTTATAATCATTAAATAACTCTTTTAATAATAAAGTCGAATAACATTTAATGATGTGCACTTTTTAATTATTATTAAAGCTTTAATAATAATTAAAACTCCATAAATAAACGTCATTCATCAATTCTGAGTTTGCCACCGGCTTACCCACTGCACACTCTGTCCATCTGGATGCTTTACTAAAAATAGTAAGGTGGGTCTCTAACATTCAACTGACTTACTATAAATAGTAAGTGTATACAAATAAACCCAAAAACCCCTGAATAACAATGCCTCAGAACATACCAAAGATCTAGGGGTGAAAACACTACCAACTGCCAACTAGAGAGCTAGGTAACTCCACAACAGGGTCCTCTAAACACATTATTAGCCTACGAGGACCTGGTAATAGGCTAAATCATCAAACTCTGATGCACGCTCAAAATGGGGACATTACAACAATCACCCTTTTCCTTTACGCCCATGTTAGGGGTCAAAAACCACTTAGACAATGACATTAGTGCACCCACTCCAAACACTAGTGTAGAGGCCCCTTGATGTCAATAAGCTCTCTTGCTGATGTCATCAGCGGGAAAAAGTTTGGCATCTAAAGGGTAATATGAGTGGCTCCTTGCCATGATGTAAGAGATAGGACATAGTGCCTATATTGGAAGCTGGGTCCAAAGAGAACTTAGTTACTCTACAATGGACTTCCTTTCCCATAATTGAGTATTTACATTCCCCTTGGGGATATTATACCCTGAAGGGTTTTCTCTGCAAATACTTTTGTTGAGCGTTTGTTAGTGCGTTTTGACATTTTGTCAATTTTATTATTTTTTTTCATTTCAATATTTTGACAAGCATTTTCACTTCTCGCACAACAGACATTGCGAAATGTATTTGAGTAATAAAAAATGGAAAGTTATCATCTGTGTGATGAATCGACCAAGCTTTTAAAGTTGGTGATTACAGATTGCCAAGACTACCTAGAGCTATATAGAAGCTATTTTAGGAACAATATTCAAGGTATTAACACTTCAAAGCAATTATTTGTACTCTTGTTTAGATTTGCGGTATTTAAAAACTGTTTTCCATTAAGGGAGTATTCTGGTGTTCCAGGCAAAGGAGAATATAAAGGAAGCAGTAGATCTTTACAGACATGCAGTTTGGGTGCTTCTTCTGGTTTCCACATCAATAGAATATCAATCTTGTTATTTAAATGTTTGGGCTATCATGACGTCTGCTTGTGAGTCCGAGCTGCAGCATGGCTTAAAATTGTTGAATCAAGCATCAGATGCAAATGTTCACACTCATATTCTATCACATCCTCAAGGTTAGTTATCTGTTTAAGTATGCAGTAAAGTGATCATCCTTTTGTGATATTTTAAGGAATTAATATTCTGATTTGAATTATCAGTGCATGGTTGTTGCTTGTGACTGATTTCTGGTGAAAATTTTAAGAAATTGCCTTGTCTTTGCTGCTTTAGTCTTTTGACTCATAGTGCTGTTAACAGTTTTTAAAAAATTATTGAAGTTTTATACTGCCACTTTAACAGGAAAAAACTACTTTGCTTCATTGGTAGAGGTTTTCAGAGTCTCGGAGATTCTGAGGGCATCAATGAAACTTTACAAACCCTGGATATTGCTAAATGGAGACCAGAATAAATATATTTCTCTTAATTTGAAAAATTGCATGGCTGCTTGGGCTGAATATGGGTTGAAAGAATATGTTCATCATGCTTTTTCCAGAGATGTTGGCACCAACCAAGTTACTTTAACCACCTGGAAAGGTGTAGAGGAAATAGTGAAGACAGTTGAATCGATGGAAGAGCTTTGCCCACAAAATGTATTATACAATGCAAATCGAGAGTCTCAGCCAGTTTGTAAATTATCATTGTTACCTACAAAGATTTTTGATGGTGGGTTATATGTTAATGGGCTTTATTCGAAGACTAGGACTTTCTTTGCCAGCAATTATTGCTTTTTCCTGCCCTTCCATATGGTCACTTTTTCTTTATTTAGAATTCAGGGCATGCCATGATTTTTGTGTATTGACTGTGAAGAAGTGATTTTGGTGTTACATGATTGAAACAGGTTTAAAAGTAGTGGACTGGAGTGGCCAAAGTTATTTTCTTCCTCTGGCAAATTTGTGGGCAAATCGTATTTCTTGCAAGCCTCCAAATCTTCCTGTAATAGATTTCAGATGTTGATACCTTCAATTCCTTATTGAAAGTTTGGTGGTTTCCATGTTTAATCTTTACCATATTGTCTGTTGTGTTTTGTCATGCAACTTCTGCATCTAGCTAGCCTTACAGCTAGCTAAAACAAAATTTCTAAAATTGGAAATCAAGTACAATAGATATCCTGCATTTGGTTTCCCAATGCAAATTGCAAGAGACTAAAGGAAAGTGGAATGGGTGGCGTGGAGATGTCTATTGTCATGATTGTCTGCTTGTTTCTTATGTCAGATGGAATGGAGGAAGCAAAGTACAGAAATGGCCTTGGAAATGGTATCATTTACTTTCAGGAGGCTTTGCACTACATTGTTCAGGGAAACATAAAGGGCAAGTAGAGTTGATGTAATTGCATAAGGCCCTCTCATTCATTACTGTTTAGTACTGGAATTTAGATTGAATTTTTGGTACTTGGCTTGTCATGCGGGTGCAATTGGCTGCCAGCTTTTCAGGTTCTGAATTCTGCGGTCCTATATCAACATGTTGAAATAGTGAGGTAACCAGCTTGATTTAATTTTTACTATTTATTTTCAAGGAGAATCATTAATATTCATGGTTGGACCTCATATGGAGCTCTAAGAAAGTTGACAAATGTAAAATATGGTTATAAACTGTTATTCTATCAAAACTTACTATTTTTGCATGCCCTCCTAAGCATGAGTGATAGATAGGTTTAAGACTGCTTTGCAAAACTGTGGTTTTTTGAGTATTATTATTCTCTAATAATATTATATAGAAATATGTTTGGAAAGCTGACATATATTAATTAGTAATCTATTCATGCCTAGAACTTCAATTTGTTATCAGAATTACACTGCTATCATAAGATGATAATTGAACGGGACTCTTTTTTTAATTTAATATATCAGGGATAATGATGGAAAAGTTGCGTGATATGGTTCACCTCCAAGCACTATACCAATTCGAGTTTTATTAAAGAAATGGAATAGTATTTTCCTCTTTGAAGAGATTAATCAATGAATTTGCTTATGCTTCTATGCTACGGTTATTTCATTTTGCACTTGCTCAGAGTTCACTTTCAATTCTTATTTGTTATCCACCTTTGTTGCAAAGTAGACATCATGACATTGATGACGTGGTAGTGGTTAGGCTGTAGCATGGAGCTTTTGATAATAGAAAATTTACAAGAAGTGGAGCATCATCCTTGTCGACACTGGGCATTTATTGAGCAGGTTGTGGAACCTTCAATGGTGCAAGGTTGCTTGTTTACTTCTCAGTTGGTCGTTAGGCTTTTGTGCCCAATTTGAGAACTTATATTTATGGGCTGCTAAGTTTATGGAGCATATTCTAAAGTTAGCATTGATAGCGAATCTTCTTTGTTGGCTCAATCACATAGTTCTCTCATGGTGTATACCATACAAATTTTGCATTGAGGGCTTGGGAGATTAAACATTGTCATCATTTCACTCTGAGGGCACTAAGAACAATCTGGAGCAGTTAGTTGGATCTTATAATAGATAGTGTTTAAATAACAACTTGTTGGAATGGAGAGAAAGAAGCAAAAGGCTTTGACCTCCCCTTCTCCTCCTCACCTTCCCCTTTCACATCCATCCTATGGTTTTCTCAAAGCACATAGGAGGCAGTTCTTGTGCCTAGTTTGTGCGACAAGCTAGAGATGTGGAGGCAGAGGGTTTGATGTCTCTAGTACATAACTTGGCTGTAGTTGTGCATGATCTTGTGGGAGGGCTTTTTAACTCTCTATTCCTACTAGGTTGTATGCTTGGTGTTATGATGTCTTCCTACTCAGATTTGAGAGTAGTGCACCCTTTCTTGGGTACCGCAAACATTAGTTGTTGCCTTTGTGGTAATTTATTTCTCCCATAACAAGGTTTAGGGATTCAATGCTTAGGGCTATGGTTTGATGTTTCATGGTTTCTTATTAGTTGGTTGGTGGTTATGGTGTTGAAACTAACAAATACATTGTGAATGGTTTTGTATTGAGTTGTGACCTCTAGCCCATTATGACCCAATGATGATTTTTGTAGTTTTTATGGGCCTTAAACATAAGTCATTTTGAGTTTGACTTGCTACATTGGGCATGTCTCCATAGCATGGCACATTGTTGTGTCATGTGGAACTAGTTTGTGATGTGGCTTTGGTAGTCTTCAAGGGCTGATTTTGTGTTGTTGTCTATAGTCTAGTCGTGCTTTCAAGTTTTCCTTGATGCGTGCTTGTTGATTTGTGTTGCATTGGTTTTTCAAATGGTTGTATGACTCTCTAAGTTGTGCTCAAAGGGGTGTCCTCCTTTATTGCTTCCATATTTTAAAATGAAATATAGTGCATTTTTCGTAGTATCTATTTGAAATGAATATTTTTTGTTAAATAGCCAAAGAAACAAGAAAGACGTGTTTTTATTGGGGAGGCGGGGGTGGCAGGTGTTGGGGAGGGGGGAGATTCTTCCACGTTAGCTTGTGTGACAACTTTGTACTTCCTATTTAGTTGAACATTATGCTCATTTTACTTGCAAAGGTCTCTAATGTAGTACTACTATTATATTTTAATACATTTTAGACCTTTTAGGTGGATCGACAAAGCTCCATTTCCCCTTGAACTTGCATGTGACATCGGAAAAACCAACTTTAACTTTTATACTTGAGGTGTATGTGAATGACAAGGTTGATATTATCCTCTAGCTTTGTTAAAAGCTCAAATTTGGAACAAATGTGAACAATAAATAAGTGAAATCAATAAGGGAATCTCCTTGTTGCTTTCTCCAAGGGGAGTCTCATGGCAAATTGGCATGTATTAAGTTACCTTTACCTTTGACTAATACAATTGAAATTGGCATGTATAAAGTTACCTTTACCTTTGACTAATTTTTTTTGGGGGGGCAAACTTCATGTTGTAGAAATTAAAACCATTCAATAACATGTATAATATGTGCAAGGAAGCAAATAATGTCATTGATTTTTGACTCGTCATGATATCCAACATTGGCATTATACTAGTACAAATATCTTAGATATGTCTATCTGAAAAATATTAAATATCAAATTCAAGTGCATTCTTAGATGTGTCATGTACCATATTGATTAATGGTTCTTTTACCTTTTTAACAAATTTCACGTTGACTGGTCACAAATGGCCTTAGTCTAGTTGCACCAATGTGTTGGGCTTGAAAAAAAAAAAAGTTAAGGAAAAAAGGCTCCAAATTCTACCATATGCCTCAAGATATTATGATTTTTTGATCCACTTCTCTAAATAAGAAAAAACTTGTCTATGATGGCCAAATGGACTTCAAATTTAAGTTCTAAACTATCGTATGACAACTAAATTTAATGTGGTCATTAATCATTAACATCTCACAAACATTACAGTCCACCGCCACCCTCCAATATGCTATTGTAGAATGCATATCGACACAAGGCTCCTTTGCTTCTAGAGATTGCATGTGACAGAAAAACCACTTTTAACTTTTATCCTCAAGATGTAGGTGGATGGCAAGGTCGAGATTACCCTTAAGCTTTATTAAAAGGTCAAACCCCGCAAGAACAAATGTGAATAATACGTAAGTTAAATTGATAAATAAATCTCCTTTTGGGTTTCCGCAATGGAAGTTTCATGGCAAATTGGCATGCCCTGGGTGTAACATAATGGTTAGGTTGGGACCTATAATGTTGTTGACTCTGTGGATTGCACCCTTGACAGGGGGTTCAACTTCTATATTCCACGCGACACAATGGAGACTCCCCTCTTGTTGTGGGTCTGGCAACATTGAGGGGAGAATCTCTAGATAAGGGCTAGCTCCCTTTGATACATCTTTGAGTTATTTCACTACTACTGCTAATATATAAAAAGGGGGGGTGAAAAGAGAGGATACTAAAAACAAAAACTAATCTAAGACGGTGATGCACCAAACAAGTTGATCTACTCAGTTACTCACACTTCAGACTAGAAGAGGGTGGACATACACTTTATTTGATGAAAAGACTAGATTGTAGGGAGATTTAACAGGGAGGCTTAATGAAGACACACATAAAATGAACTTACCACAGGGGCTGTAGAAAACACAGTCTGATAACTCTTTTATGTCTCTGCGCTCCAGATGCAACACTTCATGTTACCCTGCAGAACTGGTACTCTAGCTACACTAGGTGTGTTGGTGTCAACTTGTGAAAGCATCAAGCTAAATTGACTAAACACAAAGTTAATACGCAGACATACTCAGAGATATAACTAGTCAAATAGAGGTAAAATGCATTCTATTGATTCAAGGTGAAATTTTGGGAGGGCTTCGCCTTACCAAATGAGAGAGGTTTCTCAAATGAGAATTTACAATATATAGAGAAAGAGAAATCAATGGCGCCTTTTTTCACAAGTGGTCCATGCTGCATTCAATTCATTGGGAATAGGAAGTCCGGTGAAGGAAGCCATGCTGCGGCAGTCCAAGTCTTGACTTTGGCGTTTAAATTATATTACACGTCATTGTGAAAGCATGGGTTGCGTCTTTCTGTTTGAAAACAAGACCGCTTCTTAAAGAGGTTCACGCAGTTGTCTGCGCATTAATGCTTAAATGAAGAAAAATAAGTCGCACCATTCACTATTTGCACTCCTTGATGACCATTTCGTAAGGACTGTTCCAACCACTGGCATAACTCCTCTTTCGACGTCTCTTTTGCCACCTGGGCTGTTCTATCCGTGTCTGTGCTTGGCTTTTTGGGCTCCTTTCTCGACGAGTCGCTGAGTTTCCACTTGGCTTTTGCCTTTTCCTAGCTTTTGTCTTTTCTTGGCTCTTTTTGCCCTTGGGGCTATCTTATCAGCGGGTCATTGAGTTTCCACGCGCGGACCCGTCTTTAAACATTTGAGAATCAATGGTTATCTTATCGCCGTAAAGTTGACGTTCGTGCGCTCGTTGCCATTTGAAAGCCAACGACTATTCCATTGTCCTGAATTTGACGTCCGCGGGGACGTCACTAGACGTTTGAATTTCAACGGCTAGTTTGCGACGCTGAATTTGACGTCTTTAGGCTCGTCACCCCTTTGGCAATTTCTTCAACTTTTCGCAATTGAACCCTCTCGAAGGGAAGGTGTCCCTTCGGGGCTTTGAAAAGGTCCCATTCTTGACAGCCGAGAGTCCCCCGCAAGGGCACTTGCCCTTCGGGCTCCTTTGGGCTGCCTTGGCTTCTCAATTCTTTCGGACAAAATGTCCAAAGGAATTTCCTCGGACATTTTGCCTGGGGGAAATCTTTTCTTTGGAGTCTTGGCCCTTCTTTCTTTTGGTTGGTCCTTTTCTTCAGACAAATTCCTTTGGACAAAAGTCAGAAGGAATTCCTTCGGGCTTTTGTTCGAAGGAATTTGCCTTTGTTCCTTTTCTTGTATTTTCCTTCGAACAAAAGTCCGAAAGACCTTTGCCATTTTGCCGCGGATTTCTTTTCGAAGGGTAACTTTTCGTTTGGCTCCTTGCCTTGTGAATTTCTTCGGACAAAATGTCCGATGGAATTCCTTTCAGGCACTTTGTCCGAAAGAATTCACATTGACTTCCTTGGATTTCCTTCGGACAAAGGTCCGAAGGAAATCCTTCCTTTTGCCTTAGTCTTTTCTCTGAAGAAAACCTTACCTTTCGGTCCTTATTTGGTCCCTTTGCAAGTGTTTTCTGCCCTCCGCAAGGGCATATAGGCCCCAAGTTGCCCTTCAGACTCCTTTGGAAAGGCCCAATAGGTCATTTGCCTGCCCTCCATAAGGGCACTTGACCTTCGATCCCTGTTGAAAGATTTATATCCCTTTGAAAATGAGCTATTTCCTTTGCCGAAAAGGCTTGTGCGATTGACTATCCAAAGAAAAAAAGGTCTTATACCAAACCGAAACTTGTAGGTCTTTAGATCTTTCAATGTTTTATAAGAACAAGACTTATTGCAAAGAAAAAAAAAAAGGCATTCGCAAAAAAGTGGGTACATGACTTGACTGCTCAAAATAGTAGGGAAAGAAGGAGATCGACTTTTGGCCTGCAGGACCAAAATGGTCAACAAATCTAGGGATTCCCAAGGGAAGCATGCCTGCTATGCTTTAAGAAAAACAGTGGCTTACAAGTTCGTTGGGCACGGAGTCAAAACACAACCTAAAAGGTCGACAATGGCCTTGAGATATCCAAGAATCAATCATGAAGCTTTTACCCCAAAGGGGAAACAAAACACACACAAGGTTAAAAAACTACGAACATGTGCAAAAACATTTAAGAAAAATAGGGAATAACAAGAAAAATATATACATGATGAGAGAAGGCTCAGTGACAGTGCTTAAGATATATCTCATTAATTGGGATATGCAGTTCTTCACCACCCAACTTGGAGAGTTGGAATGCATTGTTCTGCTTGCACTGAGTGATGACATATGGACCACTCCATAGGGTGTCGAACTTTGTGTGCTTTCCAGACTTAGCTCGGTCTTCATCCCATTTTAAGACGATGTTGCCTTCAGAGAAACCTTTTGATGAGGATTTCTTGTCAAAGTGCTTCTTCATTTGCTGTTGACGGCTGGTCATAGAAATCATGGCTTGGTCCCTTGTCTCGTGAAGTTCCATCGATTCACACAGTCTAATTTTCATGATGTTGCCTTCTTTTAATTGCAACTGGGGAACAAGATCCAAAGCTGGCAATTCAAGTGAAATAGGAAGTCTAGCTTCCCTTCCATAAACGAGTGTGTATGGTGAATTGGCAACTGCCCTCTTTGGAGTAACCTTGTTTGCCCACAGCGCTGTTTTCAACATGGCACGCCAAGTTCTTTGATTCTCCTCCATTGTTCTTTTGATAATACTGATTAGATTCTTATTGGTGGACTCAGCCAGTGCATTTCCTTCTGGGTAGTAGTTGGAAGAAGTACTGAGATAGATGATGTATCCCAATGCCCACTCGCTTGTTCTAGTTCCCAAGAAAGCCAATGCGTTGTTTGAGATGATGGTAGTTGGGACTCCAAACCTTGTCACCAGTGCTTCATAGAAATCCAGGACTGCACTTTTGTTGGCCTCCTTCAAAGCAACAGATTCTACCCATCTCGTGAAGTAGTCTGTACCAGTCAAGACCTATTTGTGGCTAGCACTGGAAGGAGGGTTAATCATCCCTATGAAGTCAATTCCTCATTGCATGAATGATTGTTCTACCTGAATACGCTGTAGAGACATTGTAATCAGCCGTTGTTTCCTATCAAAGAGCGCACACTTTTGGTACTTTCGTATCCAGGCATAGGTGTCTCTGAATAAAGTGGGCCAGAAGTAACCAGCTCTCATAATCCTTGTAGCTGTAGGCTTATGAGCAAAGTGACCATCAGCTGGTCCATCATGGAACTTGGACAGCACCCTGTCGACCTGACCTGGGTCCATGCATCTCAAAAGTACTCTTGAAAAATCTCTTCTGAATAGCACCCCGTCAATCAAGACATAAGGGAGAGATTGGAGTCTGAAATATCTCTTCTTGGTCCTATCAAGGCCTTGCAGGTACTCACCATCGATAAGAAAATGCTTCATGTTTGATGCCCAATCCTTAATGACTGCTGGTTCTTCTGTTGTAGCTTCATTGTGGATTAGCAAAATGTCCTCTTTCTGTTATGTAAGGTTTGCAACAAGGTGTTTGCACAGGGCTTTTCCCCTTACTAGCTTGGTGGTTTTGATATCCACGTCATATTCCATTACTTTGGTGATCCATCCTGCTCTCTTTTCATTTAGATCATGGCTGATCAAGAAATCCTTGATGCTGGGATGTGGCACCATGAGATGAACCTTAATGTTGGATAGCATATGTTTAAATTTTTCAGGTTCCGTATGACGACAAAGACTTACTTCTCCACATATGTATACCTGATCTCAAAACCCTCTAGACCCTGGCTGAAAAATGCAAGCGGCTATTCAAGGTTCTCGCCATTTGCTTGGGTAAGCATAACGGAAATTACCTCTTCATTTTTAAAGGTGTAGAGGTTGAAATCCTTGGTAAAGTCAGGACTGATCAAGGTAGGAGCCTGGGCGATAGCCTGCTTGATCCCTTCAAAAGTATCCTTCTTTTGTGTTGTCCACACGAATTTCTCATTTTTCTTCAGCATGGAGGTCAATGGCTTGACTACCTCGGCAAAATTTGGGATAAATCTCTTGATAAAATTTAGTTTGCCAAAGAAGCTTTGTAGACCTTTCTTATGCTTAGGCAATGACAGCTCTAGAATTGAGCGAACTATTTCTGGATCAATGGTCAAACCCTCCTTCAAAACAACATGGCCAAGGAGTTTACCTTCATGGACATCGAATACGCATTTCTTTGGGTTGAGAGAGATACCGAACACTCTAAACCTCTCAAAGATTTGCCTAAGGTGTTTCATATGTTGGCCTGCTTCCTTAGAAAATACTGTCATATCATCAAGATAGACTAGTACAATATTATTTATCAGTTCTTGGAAAGCCATGTCCATGGCTCGTTGAAAAGTGGCACCAACATTGGACAGTCCAAATGGCATTTCCCGGTAAGCAAGCATTCCCCACTTGGTAGTGAATGCTGTCTTGTATTGATCACAGTCTTGCACCAAAATCTGATTGTACCTTGAATACCCATCCAAGAGGGAGAAACGTTTGCTGCCTGTCACCATTTGGAGGATCTGCTCCATACTTGGGAGAGGATAGTGGTCCTTCAACGAGACTCTATTGAGGTCTCTAAAATCTACACATAATCTGATCTCCGCATTCTTTTTTCAGACAGGGACAAGATTGGCCAGCCCAGAAGAGTGTTTGACCGGAAATATGATTCCGGACTCAATCAGCTTGGTGAGTTCCTTCCGCATGAGAGGCTCAATCTTTGGGTTGACAAGCCTTTGTTTTTGTTTGATGGGCTTGGTGCCTTCTTCCAGCTCAATAGTGTGTTGGGCCAAACTTGGGTCAAAACCCTTCAGGTCGCTATCCTCTCAAGCGAAGACATTAGTAAATTCTTGGCACAACAAGACGAAACCCTGCCTTTCATAATTTGTACATACCTTTCCAAGTGCGAGCAACTTGTTCTTGAATATCTCAACTTTTTCATAGTTCTCCTTCATTGTGATGCTTACTTTGTTATTTTTCAATTGGTCATCCTCGTTGAAGATACTTTCGAGAGTGACCAAGCATTTTGAAAGTTTATTGTTCTTCAGTTGAACAATCTGGCCGCCATACTACTGCTGTAGCTTGGCTTGGTTTCTAGAGGCAAACTCAGCGTCTTCTTGGAAGAAGAGTGCTATCTACTGATCGCTGTCAAACACCTGCCAGTTGGTGATGTTCTCAGGAATGTAGGGTCTGATTACCACTTTTAAATGGTGCGGATTGCTGTCTCAGCCTATTTCTTTGGGGATATCAAATTGGGCACCAACTTTTGCTAGTCTGTCCACTTGCTTATTCTACTTTCTTGGGATGGAAGTAACATTGAAAGCAAGGAAACTCTCTACTAAGTCCCACACCTTGTGCTTGTAAGACTTAAGCAATGAATTCTTTGTCAGTTTTGGCTTCTCACCTGATTTACAGTCAATTCGTTGCCCCCAAAAACCTGTAACTCTTTAATCCCTCTTTTTCTTGCCCACTCCAAACCATGGATGAGAGATTCATACTCTGCAACATTGCATGTGCAAAAAAACTGGAAACTGAAAGTCGAGAAGTATTTCTCTTTTGAGGGGGAAACTAGCACCACTCCACCACCAGCGCCCAGTTTGCTTCTTGAGCCATAAAAAAAAAGCTGCCATAAACCTGAGCTCTCTTGGGTTGCTTTCATCAAATTTGGTACAAAAGTACCCTCTTCATGCATGCAATAAATCTTGAGGCCTGCCTCTTCTATGAACTTGTAAGGGTCATCTTCAAAGTTGTCACTTCCCCATTCGTCTAAGAGCAGGTCAGCAACTCCTTCAAGGGCAGAGGGCGGACATTGATCCACTTAAAATTCTTCTTGATCAATAATGGTGTCGCTGACATTTGCCATCTTGAGTGAGTACGACTTCAGATGATCTCTGTGGATTGGCTCCGACTCAATCTTGATCGTAGTCCCATATTTGGTTCTAAAAACCAGGTAGAACCAGTTTGCTGCTAGGTTCATGCGTATTTTGGATGTGAAATCCCTGGACAAGCAAATGGCAAAGTAGGGAGGAACATCTGCCACTACCATGTCGTGGAGAACTAAGAAAGTTGGACAAGCATGGAGCGTCAAGTTCAAGCCTCTCACCATTCCTACTGTTTTTGATGGTGATCCATCCAGCTGCAAGACTCCCTTAGTCATTTCTTCGTATTTGAGCCCAAGTTTATCCACTATACATTTTGGCATTACTGAGGTGCTTGCCCCACTGTCAATAATGCAATTGTGCACCAGGAAATCTCCTATGACTAAGGACAAATAGAAAGGGGAAACTTTTTCTTCTTTCTTTACTTGCCTTATTATGGAAGGGTGCCCATTCGTGATCAGAACATTATCTGCTTTTACTGGGACAACTTGTTCATTTAGCTCATGCAATTCGTTTTGCAGTATGTCTTTTTATACCGATATTGATAATGAATTCCACAAGGAGATATTCATGGGTAGCTTCTTCATCTGGTCCACCACATTAATATGAGGGTTGCCCCCCTTCAAATTTTCTTTGGAGTTACTTGCAGGCTGAGGCGCAGGCTGAGGCACTGAGGGTGTAATCGGCGGCCTGAAATTTGAAATTTTTTGATTTCCATGTGATGAAGAAGATGCAACGGATATTTGGGCAGGAGCTTGAGCTTCCTCTATAGCTCTTCTTTTAGACCTTGTGTTGGTTGCAACATAATCACTTTGGTTTTCCGCACTGCCCACGTAGTTGACTACACAGAATTCACATTCCAGGTGATTCATGAGAGTGGAATCAGACTGGGCTGGCTTGCTATCCATGCCAAGTTGCACTGACGCCTCAAAGCTTGGGAATTGGGTGGCTGCCTGATTATCTTGTGCATTCGTGTATTGACTTGGCATCTCATTTGTATAAACATCGTGATCTTGACCATATCCCATGGGTGAGCAATTTGGCTGTTCTTGTACCAGATTATTTTGAGCGGGCACCAGAACCTTGGATGATGAAGAAGCACCTAGATTATACCTTTGATAAGGTCTGGCTTGTGTAAACTGACCCTGTCTTTGATTGTAATTCTGGAAAGGG
Source organism: Torreya grandis (assembly GCA_037957365.1). Classification (NCBI taxonomy): domain Eukaryota; kingdom Viridiplantae; phylum Streptophyta; class Pinopsida; order Cupressales; family Taxaceae; genus Torreya; species Torreya grandis. The sequence continues at coordinate 1,482,797 of JARHVA010002221.1, read as the reverse complement.
GGTCTATTTGCTTGCCCGAACTACTGATATCCCTGATTTGGCCGATAGCTTTGAGCTTGCTGCTTTTTGAGAGCCACCAGTTCATTGGTCACGCTTTGCAACAAGTTTTTAACTTCATGAAGGTCATTGGGCGAAGTAGCAGTTGGCTTTTCTATGCCAGGCAAAAGAGCTAATGTGGGTGAGCAGTCTGGACTGGAGGTGGCAATTCAGGGAAGAGCGACATATGAGGTCTAGGGGCTATCTTTCTCGCTTGTACCAGGAATTCTCAACGGCTATGGCTATTTCATAAGCAACGGGCAACACTTGTCCTCCCATGGACTGTATCATGACAGTAATGTCGATGTTCAACGCTTTCAAATAATAAAGGAAAGCATAGCTTGGAGTCGGCCTTACCAAAATAGGGATCTGTCCCAGGTCTTCTTAAACCAATTATTGAAATCCTGCATAAGTTCGTGTGGAGCTCTCTGCATGGTGGTTAGCTACTCGACAAGTGAGAGGTGGTCACTTTTCTCCCTGAATCTGTTTGTTAAGAGGGTACCCAATTCGTTCCATGTGCCGATTGAATTCATAGGCAGAGTCCCATATCAGTCTAGAATTTTGTCCTTAAAAGACAATGCCAACAATCTGATAGCAATGTTTTTTCAGTGACATTGTGAATATTACAGAGGTTGGCAATATTTATGATGTGCTCAATAGCAGTAATAGGCCCTTCTCCATTAAAGGGAGGCACACTCTTAAGGGTTGTCCCTGGGATTGGGTCATAATGCAGAAGATTCAAAGGACTCTGACCATGAAAGGCCACAAAAGGTAAAGCCATAGCTATGATAGGATTCAACCGGGGCCTTCTTGCGTAAGTGTATCTTATAGCAGGTCTGAGAAAAAGACTTGCTGAATAAGGATGAGTCCTTGCAAGCCTCAGTCACCTTGTTGAGTTTAATAGTAGTTCAATGAATTCAAAAGGGACACCCTTAGCAGCAGATCATGTGGTGACCTTAGGCATAGGATGTCAGACTGATCCTTGACCAGACACTGATGCTCTTGATAATGTAGTTGCTAGATGCTGGATTAATGATTGATTTTTTTGCTATAACAGGACCAACATCAACCCTAAAACTTTTCTAAGTGTTAAAAATTGATCCCACCGGGCGTGCCAAAAACTGTTGACGCTGTGGATTGCACCCTTGACAGGAGGCTCAAACTCTGTCTTCCACGCGGCACAATGGAGACTCCCCTCTTGCTGTGGGTTTGACAAAGTTGAGGGGAGAATCTCTAGATAAGGGCTAGCTCCCTTTGATGCATCTCTGAGTTATTTCACTACTACTGGTAATATATAAAAAAGGGAGAGTGAAAATAGAGAAGGATACTGAAAATAGAAACTAACCTAAGACGGTGATGCACCAAACAAGTTGATCTACTCAGTTACTCACACTTCAGACCAGAAGAGGGCAGACATACACTTTATTTGATGAAAAGACCAGACTGTAGGGAGCTTTAATAGGGAGGCTTAATGAAGATACACAGAAAATGAACTTATCACAGGGGTTGTAAAAAACACATTATCTGATAACCCTTTTCTGTCTCTGCGCTCCAGATGCAACACTTCCTGTTAACTTGTAAAACTAGTACTCTAGCTACACTAGGTGTGTTGGTGTCAACTTGTGAAAGCATCAAGCTAAAATAACTAAACACAAGGTTAATACGCAGACACACTCAGAGATATAACCAGTCAAATAGAGGTAAAACACATTATATTGATTCAAGGTGAAATTTTGGCAGAGCTTCGCCTTACCAAATGAGAGAGAGGTTTCTCAAATGAGAGTTTACAATATATAGAGAAAGAGAAAGCAATGACGCCTTTTTTCACAAGTGGCCCATGCTGCGTTCAATTCATTGGGAAGAGGAAGTCTGGTGAAGGAAGCCATGCTGTGGCAGTCCAAGTCTTGACTTTGGCGTTTAAATTATATTAAACGTCATTGTGAAAGCATGGGTTGCACCTTTCTGTTTGAAAACAAGACCGCTTCTTAAAGAGGTTCACACGGTTGTCTGCTCATTAATGCTTAAATGAAAAAAACAGGCATAACTCCTCTGTCGACGTCTCTTTTTCCACCTAGGCTATTCTATCCGTGTTTGTGCTTTAGCTCTTCGAGCTCCTTTCTCGGCGAGTCGCTGAGTTTCAACCTGGCTTTTATATTTTCCTAGTGTTTGTCTTTTCTTTGCTCTTTCTGCCCTCGGGGCTATCTTATCGGTGGGTCGCTGAGTTTCCATGTGCGGACCCGTCTTTAAACATTTGAGAATCAACGGCTATCTTATCGTCATAAAGTTGATGTTCGCACGCTCGTCGCCATTTGAAAGCCAACGGCTATTCCATTGTCCTGAATTTGACGTTCGTGGGGACGTCACTGGACGTTTGAATTCCAACGGCTAGTTTTCGATGCTGAATTTGACGTCTTCAGGCCCGTCACCCCTTTGGCAATTTCTTCGGCTTTCCACAATTGAACCCTTCCAAAGGGAAGGTGTCCCTTCGGGGCTTTGAAAAGGTCCCCTTCTTGGTAGCCGAGAATCCCCCGCAAGGGCACTTGCCCTTCAGGGTCCTTCTGGCTGCCTTGGCTTCTCAATTCCTTCGGACAAAATGTCCGAAGGAATTCCCTCAGAAATTTTGCTTGGAGGAAATCTTTTCTTTTGAGTCTCGACCCTTCTTTCTTTCAGTCGGTCCTTTTCTTCAGACAAATTCCTTTGGACTTTTGTCCAAAGGAATTCCTTCGGGCTTTTGTCTGAAGGAATTTGCCTTTGTTCCTTTTCTTGTATTTTCCTTCAGACAAAAGTCCGAAAGACCTTTGCCATTTTGCCGCGGATTTCTTTTTGAAGAGTAATTTTCCATTTGGCTCCTTGCCTTATGAATTTCTTTGGACAAAATGTCCGAAGGAATTCCTTTCAGGCACTTTGTCTGAAAGAATTCACATTGACTTCCTTGGATTTCCTTCGGATTTATTCTTCGGACAAAAGTCCGAAGGAAATCCTTCTTTTTGCCTTAGTCTTTTCTCCGAAGAAAACCTTACCTTTCGGCCCTCTTCTTTGGTCCCTCTGCAAGTGTTTTCTGCCCTCCGCAAGGGCATCTAGGCCCCAAGTTGCCCTTCGGACTCCTTCAGAAAGGCCCAATTGGTCATTTTCCTATCCTCCGCAAGGGCACTTGACCTTCGAGCCCTGTTGAAAGACTTATATCCCTTTGAAAATGAGCGATTTCCTTTGCCGAAAAGGCTTGTGCGATTGACTTCCCAAAGAGAAAAAGGTCTTATACAAAACTAAACCCTGCGGGTCTTTAGATCTTTCAATGTTTTATAAGAACATGACTTATTGCAAAGAAAAAAAAGGCATTCGCAGAAAAGTGGGTACAAGACTTGACTACTCAAAACAGTAGGGAAAGAAGGAGACCGACTTTTGGCTTGCAGGACCAAAATGGTCAACAAATGTATTTGATTAATTTTTTTAAATATAAAACTTCATGTTGTATGAATCAAAACTTTTCAATATCATATATAAGAAGTTCAAGAAAACAATTAATGTCATTGGTTTGTGGCATTATGCTAGGATATATCTCTTAAATACAATGGTGATATATATCAATATCAAAGTGCTTATCTTCGTTTTCTTACATACCACGTTGACTCATGACTTTTTAAAACTTTTTGTATAAATTACTTGTTGACTAGTGACAAATGGCCTCAATCTAGCTACACTAATGCGTCAAGTTCGAAAAAAATCTACCAAGGGGAAAAAGGGCTCCAAGCATTATTGTATACCTAAGATGTTATGATTTTTTGATCCACTTCTCTAAGTAAGAAAAAAATTCTATATGACAATCATATAAACATCAAGTTTAAGGTCTAAACTATCCTATGATGGTCAAATGGACATCAAATTTAAGGTGGCCATTAATTGTCAACATCTCATGTACATTACAACTTAGTCTGCCACCACCCTCAAGGTGCCATTGTAGAACAACTATCTGATCTTTAAATTCTCAAGTAACAAACTCGCTAGAATTCAAAGAATCACGCAATGATGTTCACCTTTGATTTTTCTTCAAAATGATAGTTTTCTAGAGCACTATGATGTGCATTATAAATAACATTTTGTGTGTAAACCACAAACAATGATAAAAAAAAGGAAGAAAAACATGACACAAAGGTTTTGACTTGGAAAACCCCAATGTGGGGAAAAACTAGTTGGAAGTGGCAACTGCACATCTTCCTCATCTTCCTTCAATGAAATGGATCAATGCAAAGAGGTCCAACAACATACTCTCTTTGTTATCTCATGCCTTTCTAATATTTTGATGGAAGAATTCCTAGCAACATATAATCATTCAGTTACGACAACTACATAGCTCACTGCTACTCTCTCTCTATACGTTCAACAACTCACTTAGTCCTGTAGATCATGATCCATGATCATTGGTCCCTTTCTCTCTTTTTCATAGTCATTTTTGTACAATTCTAGAGATGGCCCTTTGAAGAACCAAGCCTCTAAAATGTCTCAAAATAAGAAGATATTGATTCATATACTTTTTTTGACTATTCAATTGTTTCAAACAAAATCGCTGGTTCATGTAGAGGCAATTTTGAAACTGCCACTAAGGGTTAAAAAATTGTTGTGACAATTTTGTCGTTGCAAAAAGTATTCTACCTTTTATAGGTCATATATTTTGCATATGAACTCAAATTTACATGCCCCTTTTTCTAAGGAAACTAAATATGTAAAAAAAGAAATTTATTGATGAAAAATATTATTTGTTTCGACTTCAAAAAGCAGACATTGTTTAGTCAAGAGTAACAATAGATAATATTTCAACATATCAACCTTTAATTTGTTTTCTTGATCCTAATTTGTCTTGGATTCTCATGGAGTTTATTGATGACTTACATGGATCCTTATGGATCACTATTAGTATAAAAATATGTAACATTTAACATTTAATTAAACTAACATATATAAAATATATAGAATGTAGGGTGTATCAATAAGATACCACATTATAATTTTAAATGTTATTAATCCTTGCTTCCAACACGAGGGTTTCATAAAACAAATATATTCACGTTTTTGCAAAGAAATTCTAGAATTTTGCAAAATTTTTCTTTGAAGTACCAATAGAAGTAATTATTTTATTTGGAAGAAGTATAGTTCATTTGTTATCTGGGCCTTAATATTTTGCATATTGTGATTGCTGAATCATTAAGACATTTGATTTTCAGCGACTTGTGAAAAAAATAAATGCATTGGAAGAAGCCAAAACTGCTAAAAGTTATTCTTAAATAGATCAACAAAACCTTCATTGCTTTGGTTCCAAAGATGCATGAGGTAAGAATATTTTGGGCTTTCGTCCTATTGCTCTATGTAATGTTTTGTATAAAATCATTTCCATAATTATGGCTAATAGATTGCAATGCCTCCTCCATAAAATTATTTCCCCTGAGCAAGGTGGGTATGTGTTTGGTAGACAAATCCTTGATGAGATTGTGTTAGCCCAAGAAGCCATCTATTCTATGCAACACCAAAAGACCCCAACTATGCTTATAAGGTTGGATCTCTCCAAAGCCTATGATAGAGTTGATTGGGCCTTCCTTTTAAGAATGCTCAAACACTTCAGTTTTTTTTTGGAATGGATTATTTGGGTAAAAGGTTATATTTCCTCGGTTTCTTTCTTTGTTCTAGTTAATGGTTGTCCCACCAAGCCTTTTGGTGCCTCCAGAGGTATTCAACAAGGAGAGCCTTTTTCTCCTTATTTGTTTATCATTATGGCAAAACGTTTGGGTAGAATTATTGCTAGAGCTAGAGAAGAAAGAATTATTGAAGGTGGTACTCTTGCTAAGGGTCTTAAGCCGATGGCGCATTTGCAGTTTGTAGATGATTCTTCCCTGATGGGCAAAGCTACAACTCAAGAGGCTTCAAACTTTAATAAGAAGATGCAACTTTTTAAGGCAGTAATTGGTTAGACTATTAGTGAGTTTAAGTCAAAAATTTATTTCCTTCACACGTCTCCTAGACATGAAGCTATGATTCTTGACAAACTTTGCTTTCAAAAAGCTTTTTTGCTAGTTATCTACCTCAATGTTCCCTTGAGGGAAAGGAAACTTTCTAATTGGAGCTGGTTAGTGGATGGGATGAAATCTAAAATTTCCAAGTAGACCAATAGATTGCTCTTTATGGGGGGATGAATCGCCTTGATCAATAATGTTCTGCAAGCTATTCCCATTTACTTTTCTTCCATCTTGCATGTTCCAAATGCCATCTTCAAAGAAATTGATCAAATATGCCACAGGTTTTTATGGAAGGGGCCTTATTAAAAAATGGTCTTTGGTGAAATGGACTATGCTTTGTTTCCACAAGCAAGAAGGAGGTTTGGGTTTTCATTTGGCTCAACTAAATGATCAAGCTTTAGCTACTAAAATTTATTGACATCTTCTTCAATCTCCATCACAACTTTGGGCACAAAATTTAACAACCAAATATGCTGAAAATAAACCACCTGATCAAATTGTTCGGTTCTCCCTTCCCTCGAAAGGCTCTCTTATGTTGATTGTTCTAAAAATTGGTGAGTCTTTGATTAAGAACAAGTTACTTTGGATCATCAAGAATGGTAAAAAGACCCACTTCTAGACTAATTCTTGGGATGGTTATCCCCCTCTTGTTCAACAATATCCTCATTTTCATGAGCTCATGGAACATATGCATTTTGAAGATTGGATTGCGGTTTCCAAGTACTCAAATATGCCCAACAAAGAATGGGCAATTGAAAGGAAGTGGATTTTCTCTGAAGCTTGGTCGATTCAAAAAATTTTGGACTCTAAAATCCAACTTCTTCATATTAATAAGGATAAAGATATATCTTTCTCAGATGAGGAAGACTTATTGTCTTGGGTAGGACAAGCTAATGAAATCTACATTGTGACGGAGGGTTATCATTCTCTTTGTCATCTTTTAATTCAACATCTTAAAAAGAATTTAAAGCAGCTTTGGAGTCAATTTATTGTGTAAAGTTAAGTTTTTCATTTGGCTTCTCCTTCATGACAAAGCTCTTACAGGGGATCAAATTATGAAGAGGGTCTTTAATGGGCCCTTTAAATATGTCCTATGTAGGGATCACGGTGAATCTTTTTCTCATATGTTCTTTTTGTAACCCTTCATTATTGGGCAATGGTAGTTCTTGGTGAGTCTTTTAGGCATCCCGTGAGCACATATTTCATCCTTGATTCAACCCTGTAAAAATTGTAGTCACATTTCCCAATTTGATGTCTTTTCTAATCAGATTCTTTGCACTAAGGCTTCTTTCATCTTATGGAACACATAGGAGCAAAATGCTTGAATTTTCAAGCGGAGGGCTATTGAAAGTGTTTGGATTTGGTAACACACTCTTAATAATATCAAAGAATTGGTCATGTACTTGATGAAACACCCTGCAACACCTTCCCAATGTGGGATGCTTATTCTTCAGGGTCTTCATATTGTTCCTTCTCCCACTCGCTTCCAGGTAAATTCTAGTGGCAAGGGTCATTCTTTTTATTCAATTCCCTGACTTAAACATAATCCATATGGATGATGCTTCAAGGGGAAATCCTGGTTATGCCAACATTGGTAGGGATTTGGATAATTCTACTACCTTTTTTTTTTTGTCAAAATTGGTATTACCACCAATAATTCAGCTGAAGGGCAAGCCATTGTCAAAGGTCTTAATAAGACTACTTGATAGGTTGGGTGGAAGAATACCCAATTGGTTGCTGAATGTAAGTTTTGAATTAAGATGTTTTTCGAACTCAATTCTAACAATTCTAAGGATTGGAGAATTTGTAGAATTCTCCACAAAATTCAATTGCTTCGAGAGAAATTTGACAGGGTTATTTATTTGCATACTCCTTGGAGTTTCAATAAAGTTGTAGATGCACTTGCTAATTGGGCTCTTGACCAATCTGAAGTGAAAGGTTTTGGTTCTCCTCCTTATAGTGGTTGGCAAAGCTAAGGAATGAGCTCTTACACATGTTGGCCTTGGATGATAACATAACTAATTGCTAGAATCTTTGTGTGGAGCGTGCTTCCAATTCTAGTCGTGATTGAAATTATGTTGGATCTTCTTTTTGACCTCAGTTTTTGCATGAGCCATAAAGTTTTAGTCTTGTTAGTTTTCTTGGCCGGTACATGTACTACTCGTTGACTAAACATTTATTTTTGGTTAGGTGTGCTCTTTGAGCATGCTGAAGGGGGTAGGCCAGGTGTGATCCCTTAGTTAATTTAAGGGAAGAGATACCTCTGTATCATTCGGTCTTACCCAAATGTGGCATCTCTCTTGAGATGTTTTCTACAAAAAAAAAAAAAAAAACTTTTGTATTCCATTAGATGTTGCAATTCAAGATCAATACTCTAATTTTTTTAAATGCATTATATTTTCAGGTTCCTACAAAAATATTTTCACAAAATAAGCTCAACAAATGGTGAAGATTGATAAGCAAATTGGAAAGCTCAAAGATGATCAAATAACATTTTTATAAAAAGTTGAAATTTTAATTGTGAGACATTTTACTATTGTTGTTTCTATAACAATCATCACTTTCAATTTATAAAAAAGGGAGGAGTGTGTGCAATCAAATCTTAAAGTATGACTATTGTTTCATGAAATATTTTTATCAACTAATTTGCCCCTTGGATTTTATTGGTTGGGGGAAACCAAGTTCGCATGAAAGAGGACAATTCAATGTTAACACAATGTGATAAAATGCTAAATTTGATGGATGTATGATTGTATTTACATTTTTAAGCTATAAAATACAATCAATTTTTTTCGTGGACCGTATCAGATGCAAAGTAAAATTTGAACAAACCAGAATAACCTATAAAAGATTATATTAATTATATAAATTATCTTTAATGTTTATTTATTATACTATAAACTACATTAACATTTGAAAGGCAATGTTAAATAAATAATTGCCACCTAAAAATTTCATTAAAGGTAGGGTCAAATGTGAAATTTAGATGTTACCCCTTTTCTTTTTGTGGGGTTTCAGTGTTGTTTGTGTCGTATAAATACAATTGTATGGGCTTACGTATTTCACATTGTGGGGAAGTGTGTTTTCCTATCTTGATTGTATTGGGACACCATATGCATATGTAACTAATTAATTAAGGGCACACTATCATGTGTAAGCAGACCATCCATGTTGTAATAAAAACATCTTTTTGATGATGCAATCCGATTGATAACCACTGATGAGGTCTATAAATGATCCTCATCTTGCTTCTTAGTATTTCTTAAAATACCTCTCTATGTTGTTATTCACCCTCCTTTGGTTTACATTATGTTGATATATGAACATATTATATGAATAATATATATGCACATTGTTTTGGTTAAGACTAGTTATCTTTATTTAAATTAGTATGATCTAATGACTTGAATGTTTACGTTATTACTAATGATGAATGAAGAATGCAAAATATTCAAGATAACCACAACTATAAGAGAAAATGAATCCATCAGGTTTTCTACCAACACATAACAATTGACTGTGTGCACTCGTAGCAATTGGGTGGCTACTTGTAACAACTGGGAAAGTTAACAATACCAACTAGGTAAGTTATTGGTAATAATTATGTGAGATACTTGTAATAATTGGGAAAGTTATCCATAACAACTGGACATCACCTGTAACAACCGTTGTGCATAAAATTTTGGAGGCTTGATGGTTACATGTTCTTGAGAAATTAACTCTCACAGTTTGAGGATTGTGACAATTCCTCATTTTGATAAAATGAGAAGTCAACTTTAGATAGTCTAATCACTATTTTTCTATTGAAACCTTCATCTTAAGTGGTTGCAAAAAATGAATGTTTTATTTTGCCATACTTCATATTTTCTACTATTGTCTAGTTGTTAGTTTAAACTTTGTTGCAACATTTTATTCTCCTATGATATATTCTGATTTTTTTCTATTATTTTAGCATAGCTGTTTGTATTATTGTAACTTATTTCATTATAGAAAAACTATAGATTTATAGTTTTAACATCTAGATACTAGCATATCTAAATAAAGTGTTTCCTTCTCTATTTAAAAGAGAAGCTGTAGGTTACAAGTAGTTAGTGAAGTTCAATTTAGCTAGGAATTAGATCGTAATATAAGTTGAGTGAAACTTTGTAATCAAATTTTAAGGTACCTATAATGATTCCATTTAATGCTTTTGTTGAATTGATAAAAGTTTCTTTGATTTAATCTTTTCTTAAGTGAGGAAGAAATTGAAGCTCCAGTCCAACCAATGTAGGGTACACTTGCAAGGATTTGGTGATCTAATCTCTCATCCGTTAGTTAATTCATTTATATTGTTTGTGCATTTCAATTTCATGTCATTCCTGTAAGTGTGTGTACCTTTCAATTATGTTTGTGTATTGCAATTCGTCATGACAACTTTCTTGATAATATTGTAACCCAAACCAAATAGTTCTTCTTGTAGCTGATGTTGTTACCATATATATATATATATATATATATATATATATATATATATATATATATATATATATATATATGGTAACAAAGGGTTAAGTACACATGGGAAAACTGGTGTTATTGTGCCATGTATTTGTTTGTAACACACACACAAAATAAAAGACACATCCTTCTATACAACAAGGCAATGAATATTGTTTAGCAATAAAAAATAACTTGCGTGCAGGCTTAAGTTAATTGATAATTTGGGAGACCCTGAATTTTGGCGATTTTTAAAGATTTTCAAAAGGCATGTATAATAAGTTGAAGTGGAAGAAGATTAATCCATGCAAAGTGTTGCCAAATTTCAAAAAGAATGCATCTGTGCTAAGTGCATCCATAACAAAATTTAGGATTCTGAGATGTTAAAAAGCCCATATACTTCACCTTGAAATTGCACTGATCAATGTAAAATTTCTTGTTATATAAAAATGGCCTCTTGATATAATTTTTGGGTTATGTGCATCATGGAGCCAATGTTTTGAAACATTTTTTTTGCTTAGTAATGAGGAATTTATCACGTTTTTATTAATATTGTATAAATGTCTTATCTTAAATTATATTCATTGTTTATAATGTTTCCTTTTGCTAATTTGAATTAAGATTAGCATGAACATGCAATATTGAATAATAACAATGGAGAATACTAACTATTATAAATGAGATCGGTAACTTTTAATGCTAGAGGTAGCAATATGGTGTTTTATCAAAATTAGGGGAATAAGGAAATATACTTAAAACCCTAATTAAGACAAACTTATGCAAAAAATCAAAATGTATAACATAAGCATAAATTAAGCATTTATGATTTGGAACTTGCCATTTATGTGAATATGCTAAAAAGGGAAAGAACAAAGACAAATTACTTAGCTATAAATCCGACAATGCATGACTGAGATAAAGACTGTGTGAATGAGTGGAATGACTGTGAATTTAGAATAGGGCTTTGCTTGACCTTTGGACAAGGTCATGCTATTTAGACATGGTTACACCATGATGTAGTTTGTGGGGAGTGCTAACGTCAGGCAGGGTTTTTTTCCTTTGTTTAAATATGGGTTTGTGTGTTATCACTCGTTGGTCATGTGTATGTATTCTATGATGCTCAATCTATTATGAAATTTTTTGTGTACCTTATTATTCACTTAGAACCCTAGCTTGATAGACAATGATGAATAAACAAAATAAATGAAAAAAAAGGTTAGCAGTTGAAGTTGTGCTAGAATTCAACACCCCCTGTGTTGAGCACTACATACATACCAATACTTTGAAGAGGGATCAAACTCTATGTAGTTCTCCCATGTCATGATGGTGTGTGTGAAAGGTTGATGCAATGATAGATATTGGTGCAATAATGGTGTAATTAAGTGCTTCAACAATGACTTGTGACCTTTTAGGTGTATGTAGACTTAACTTATATCTACTAGGGTTGTGTGAACTCAAAATTGAGAGAAATAGGTACTTTTCTCTCAATGTGCAATTAAATGTTCTAGTGATTTTTCATCATATGAGCCTCTAGTGAGCACATGTTTAGAAAATGTGGCTTTATAGTGATCTTTTGATAAATTCTTCAAATGGGGATTGCAAAATGTGCAAGACTACCCATTAGGTGAACTTGAATTTGAGCAGTTAATTGTTATTTGGTGGGAGGACGTGGTCGATAGATTCATATACTACTAGTAGACAGGATAGTCCCGAAGAGGATGCGTTATCTAGGAAGCAAAGACAACTAAGCTGAAAGTGTGAACCAGTCAAGGGGTGAGCTTAAGTTGTTTGGAATGAAGATTATGAAGCATTATGTATCAAAGTTTTCTTAAGGTATAGATCATCCACATAAAATTAGAGGAATAACAACTTAGATCCATGGAATTGGGCATGAGTTAAGTGTGTATAATAGGATGGTCAAAAGTACATTATTTTAGCATTAAATGTTAAGTTAGTGGTTACATTTTCTCCCTTTTTATTCTAGTAATGCAAAAAAGTGAAAGTACTAGAGTATAAGAAAGAGATCTATACTTGAGCTTACCTATGTTGAGTAGTCTTGCATGTAGTCCACACTCAAAATTGTGATTCACACAAACTTGGAATGAAACATGTATGAATCTATCCTTAAGATAAAAATCTAAAAGCAAAGAAAAGAAACTTATAGATAAAATAACAAGTAACGAATACCTCTAATTGGGTACGTGAACCATTGTATTTTTTGGTGTAAAACTGGTGACGAGAGAGTAGGACCCTTGGATATTTCTTTTTCCATTAATTAACTTGGAATGGATTGTGTATGTCCCAATACTCATTGATAGGTGAGTGTGCTTAAGAACTCAAGGTGTGCTTGACTTCATTATTGTATACACAAGGTAGTCAATAAGCTTGGAATCTTTGTATGAATTCCAATAAATCATTTTGGTGAAAAAATTAGTGCAAAAGGTGAATCAACCACATAGGCAGAATAAGATTCATTTCTAGTGAAAAATTAGTGCAAAAATAACATGATTAGAGTTTGTTGTATACAACGTAGAGAATGTTATGGATTTCCATTCCTTATACGAAACTTGTACGAAATTGAGTAAGAAAGTGAACATGTGCCACACACATGCCCTTGATATGGCATGTGAGCATATTTTATTCTAGAACTGAGTAAAACCAAATGATTTTATAAGCAAAAACCTATGTGATAACTTAGAACACATGACGTGCATGATGATCCTATTCTAAGTAAAATCCATGATAAACCTATATGAAATCTAAACATGTCTCTGAGAAATACTAGAATTGATATGTGAAGTAAGGGAAATGCTGAGAATTTTGAAAATTGGCATTTTTTGACTATTGGGATGAAAACACACTATTTTGGATAGCTACGACCTATATTAATGGCCAAATAAAATGTTGTTTGAAACTACTTTTGGAGGAAAATATGGGTATGACTTGTGATCAATTGAGAAACATATATCTTTTTCACATATGTGTACTTGGTTTTTATAGCTTAGTCTCTAAGACAGACCACCATGTATGCCCGATATTTTGAAGTGAGTTGTGAATCCTGTGCATTAAATTAACTCAAAAAAAAAGTTATACAAATGATGTTATATAAAATATTTAAATATGAGTAATAATGATAACATAGGATATCATGGCATCATATTTTTAATCTAAACAAAAAGTCGTAATGTATGATACATATAGAACTAATCATACATAGTGTCATGTCTAGATATATGTTAGGAATGAGAAACACAATGCATAATGATCAAAATTGAGTATTTGAAACTAATATATAAAAACTCAGAGAAGATGCATGATGTAGATCATGGCATCAAAAATTTGGGAGATGCATGATATTGATCATGGCATCAAAAAATTAGGGAGATACATGATATTGATTAGGACATCACAAACTAAATAAATAGAAGTCATGGCCATGACACACACAAAAAACACATGCAAAAAGACATAAACAAGCAAGAAGGCTAAGGGGCCACATATAAGAGACATGTTCAAATGTTACTCACACACATAGAATTACATAAGGTTTAGAGATGAAAACAAGGACATATTCAAATGTCCACAATCTAAAATAATGAATACACACAAAACATGAAACATAAAATCAAAAGATGATAATCATGCATGAGTAAGTGCAATTAATCTACACAGGTAATAAGTAACATCAATATATTCAACAACTTAGGTATCTAATAAGATATCAATGTAAATTAAGTGAGCAAAAATACAAATATTTTGTGCAATGTAATATATTTTTAAGAGATATAAAAGGGATAATCATAGAGTGATAAAACCTGACTAGAAGATGCCCCCAGTGAACTTGTTGTTATGTACAAAAGTTTTATAAGGCTTATGACTGATTTGGATCTGAGAAATTACAACCTATGTTCATTGGGATAAGTTTTATGAAATCAAAGAGGAGTGCAGTGCATGACTATTTGTAATAGAATGTTGTGCCTGTTAATTTTATGGTCTGAGACAATATTACCACCTGAAACTGCATCTGGGGATGAAAACCTATATGTTTTTCAACTCACTCAAGTACACTTATGAAATATTTTTGATATAATATATATATATATATATATATATATATATATATATATATATATATATATATATATATATATATATATATATATATATATAAATACATTTTATATACTAAGCACAAATAAACTGATGTAAATGAACTACACATATCATGCATAGTCCTGATTTTTGAATTTTTTGATTTTTTTTTGAATTTTGAATATATGAAATTGAAAAAGGAACATACTAACCAATGACTCTTTTAAGACCCTCAAAATCAATAGGTCTTGTATCTATCATGGGAAGGATGACCTATTGTGAATAGAAAGTATCATGCCACTATGAAGGAAATGATCTCAACTTGGAATCTAAAAACTAATCTGATTATGAACCGTAAGTGTCACTATCATGATAAGTTATAGTATACTGTGTAGGTTGCATAACATTGTGAACTCTAGGGATATTCAAAATGAATCATGGAGTGTAAGAAATTTGTGGTGGGGTTCATTGTGGAACGCCATTATTTATATCTAATATAAATTTGTGGCATGCTAGAGTAGAGAGTGACTCTCTAGAATCTATGAGAAAACATTGATTTAGTGGATTTTCAAGGATAGTCCTTGGAAAATTGACCACTTGATTTTTCACTTTATGAGTAGGTTGAACCTTTTGAGGTTGTTCAGCTTATTTTTTTTATGTAGGAATAATAACCTTTGGGTGTCGAGGGTATTCATATGGAATATACTTTAAACATATGTGAACTATAGAAGGAATTTCTCAAAACTATTGAATCCAAGGACATCCCAATAACATATCAAAGATTCCTGTACTGAGTACTACTATAAACTTGGTGGCCACATGGACTAGACCAACATGGAGTGGTAATATGATATCATTGATAAAGATCTAAATATGGCCATTGAATCCCTTTATGACTGTTGTAGTAGGAAGTAGATCCTTATCTGTGTATCCAAGATGATAGAGAAGTGTGATAGTACACATATTGACACTTGAATCATTATCAACCTTGACACTCTGTGATGATGATCAATATAAGCCTGAATGAAAAAATACTGGAAATATGAATCATCATCGATGATCTTATGCTATGCAAATGTGATGAGAGGTTTAGATGGAATTGAAGTATGATAGGTTCCAATAATTCCATTTAGAGGATGTTTTGCCTTTGTATGAGAATGATAAGAATGTGCGGGAGGGTGTGCATTATATGCATAATGCACTCTTGATGTATTCATTGTTTCATTAGATGTATGCTTAGGAAAATGATCACTGAATATTTTCATTGTTCTGATTTCACTTGACTGTGCCTTTGTGCTATCTATATATTTTTACTCACATCAATGATGTTCTCATCTATCAAACCTTGAATCTTATGCTGTAAACTAAAGCATCTATTTTTGGTGTACCCTGATGCTCTATGAAAATCACAAAAGGCATTATGATCAAATCCAATTGGAAGAGGCTTACTCATATCAACATATTTAATGGGAGAGAGTGATATGAGGTTGCATTCCAATAAATTTTGTAATACCTTATGTAAACACATGATTGCAAAGGTTAGTTTTATAGTTAGTATGAAATTAAAAAAAAAAAACAATTGAAACATACTGCTAACCTAGGCACGGTCCTTCGATTTGTCAAGACAAAAAAATGACAAAAAAATGAAAAAGTAAATACAAATGTGATGTAGGGTTTTAGGTCTTCTTGTATTCACAATAATTTATCTTGTTCCTGAATAGACTTAAAGCCTTCTTGAATTGACTTTAGTTCAAAGTGAGACATTTGATACTTTTATAATTTGGCCTTATATTCATAATAATGTTATCCAACTTAAAACACACTTATTTACACTTCCCTATACATATCTTTTTTCACATAAAAGATGAAAACCAACTAATTACTAGACCTCTCTTACAAGTCAACAACTTTTTTGATTGAACATCTAACTTGTTTCAAGGATTGTTTACTCATAAGTTATGTTTTCAAAGGTTCCTAAACTTGTTATAGATTTTATATAAGTCAACAAATAATTCTCAACCTTCACATAGATAATCTTAAATAAGAAAACAATGAAACATGGTTTTCTAGGCCTTATAACTAGGCTTTCAAACTAAAAAGTAGGATATTTATCCTCTTGATTTGAAAAAAAAATAGAAATCACTTCTAACACTTATCATTCATATTAACGCACTCATCATAATCATTCATACCTTTGATTGTACTTGGAATATAAGAAAATATGAAAACAAGGCTTGTAGCCTTGACAATTAGGCCCGCAGACTGAGATATTAGAATAAATTATCTTCAAGAGATCAAATCAATTTTAAATAATCTAAATCACTTCATAGGAATCCTAATTCACCATTCAAAAAAGTTTCATATTTTTTAATTGGTTCACTTTTTTTTTGTAAGGAATTTTGTGTACAAAACCCTAGTTTAGGGTATGCAGGTCTGTGTGCTGGCTAAGAGCTAACAATTTAGTAAAATTGAATTTTTTTGATCTATTTTACAATAATTTTGATTTTAAAAGATTCTCCACACATATATCCTGATATATAACTCAATTTAGGGCTTTGAACAATCTCAAGATGTGAAGAAAACACACTTTTGGACTATAACTATACCTTTCTTGATTGTAAAATCCTGTAGTTACTCTTGAGACTTGTAAAATGAATGAATATTATTTTTCCAATAAATATGATTATACAACAACAATATTAATCATTTAAAATAATTCAGTGACTGAATTTTCAATAATACACTCAATTGAAGCAATATTTTATCATTTTTATATAAATTTGTTACACAGTCTTGTATAATCTTGTATAAATCCCTATAAAGTATCACCAACCTCATTAAAAACCTATATACTAAGTCTTAATCCTTACTATCATTTATTTTCTTGGCTCCTTATTAATTAGTTAAATATTATCAGCTTGTTACATCATGAATAATCTTAGTTGATTCTTGTTTTCATATACAAATATCTCTCAACAACTTAGACTCATCTAGACATGCTCAAATTGGGTGTATCTTGGTTGGATTTAATAAAAATTTGATTTGATTTGAGGGTTTGAATACAAATAATACATATTATTAGACCCTAGAGAATACTTACAAATGGATCAAGGCTCTTACAACTCACCAATACCTTTAAAATTTTTAAAAAATAATTCAAATTTTTGAATTTTCAATTTTGGCAAGAAACTTAGAAATGACTAATGAAGCCTAGATAAGGCTTCCTATTGATGACACACAACCTCTTAGACCTCCTAATACCACAAAAAACCATAATTGAGTTAGTTATATGCATGCACCTACATCAAAATGGCTATACATTTCTTTGCTATCTCTTCATCGAAAAAGTGATAGGGCTCGAATGTAGTTACAAAAAGCTTGTATAGTACGTGTAAACAATATAAAAATGTAACCCCTTGCTAAATTTATGATGTGTGATGGAGGTGATTGAAGCTTTTGTGAGGCTATTTTAACAACACTTCATTGTGTATTAAAATCTTGTTGAGAATCAACGGTGGCCCTTCAATTTATAGTTTTTTCAAATCAATGTGGACTATTGATCCAAGATGAAGTTCAATGGTGGAGTATAAATCCTAAAATGAGAGAAAAAAATTAAATGCTATGACATGGAATGTTTAAGAACTTGTAAGAATATATATTCATGAGGTTTTGGAGTGTGTAAGTGCATATCATAGACATTTCTTGAACTTTTCTCTCCTTGCTAATATTAAACTTACCTTGTGAAGGACACTTTGAATTTGGAATATGATTTTTAAATTTCCACGTGGGTCCTTTGATGAAATTAAAATTTTGAGATGGAAAATAGGACTTATTGATTTATGGGAAATTGTGCATTCCATAATTTTCCATTATTGATGAGATTAGATAATTAACAAATATTAATTAACTAATATAATGTGACATGGTTTTTTAGGATTGGATATAATTATGGAAGAAAAGATTAATTGATGGGGGGATGAATAATGATTGAATAGGGATGTTAGTGTGTATAGAAGATTGATTAGAATATTTAGGGATGATGTTAGTGTGGATGAAGGGATAATTAAAATTGGTATGAAATGTCTGATTTTAGTTGTATACATTTTTCACTATTTGAAAGGGCATTACAAGACACGATGAGTGGAGTAATGTTTTTTCAAAGAAATAAGAAGCCAAAAAAGGAGGAAAAAACTTATATGGCGATGATGAAAGAATGTGATGGATGATGTCCTCTCGAGAGGGCATATGGAGGTTGAAGGACGTAGAGGGGCTCTTGTAAAAGAGAGGAATAATATTGAATGAAAAATTCAAGGGGTGGGTGATGAATAAAGAGGAGTTGGGATGTAGGATGTGATGATTATGGAGGAGATTAACCCAGGGCAAATGTTGAGAAGGATACAACTTGAGATGCACGACACACTTTGAATTTTCCTAACTAGGGTGGATGTAGGAAAAATACCTTGTCAAAGCATCGGGTTGAACTTTCCCTAAGCAGGGTAGAGTGGGGAATCATCTATCCTGATGATGAGTTGCAATATTGATTTTCCCTAAATAGGGCAAAAACTACGACTTTGGATTGGCTGGATGGATGATTGATTGATTCATTGATTGAGATACAAGTATAAATCAATGATTTAACCTATTGCATAGATGAATGATGATATGATTATGTTTATGGATGACAAGAAGTTGATAGGTTGATGTAAAAATATATGTGAATGGTATAACTACTTTTCAAATAAAGAAGTCATAAAAAACCAATCACACAAGGATGACCCAAGTGATGAAATAATGATCTGATTAGAATTAGAGAGAATTATGGAAGAATAGAGGATGTGGAAAATAGAGGTCTGCACACATGGGTTGTAGGGATGATTGTTAGATATATATAGTTAGTTAGAATAAAAGGATGTTAATAGGAATGGATGTGGAATAAAGAACGAGAATGAGAGTGATAATGGTTATCGAGTTGGCCTTAGAAAATCCATGTGACTGAGTGTTATCTATATATTATATAAGGACCCAAGGAGGATGTAGTTATCCTAAAGAAGGGATACATATGATGAGAAAAATATGATGAAAATGGAACTGATGGTGGCCGAGTTGACCTCAAAAACTCCATGTGATTGAGCATTGACTACATATTCATAATATACCTCAAATAGATGTAGTTATCCCAAAAAGTGAGGAATATGATGATAAATAAAGAAGATAAATAGATGATGATTGATGAAGATCAAAAATGGATGAGATGATTTAATTTTTAAAATAGACAATTTTACAAGGGGATAAACTACCACTTTATCGTGTCTCTGCATATATTTTGTAACTTGATTTTTGATGTTACACACAACGGTATGCACCATGATATAAAAAATAATGACGACCTCAACATAATGTGAATAAGGATTGACCCCCAATCCAACAAATAAATGACATAAATGCACCATGGTATAGAAAAATCAAGATGACATTGTTATCATATGGCCGTGGATATACTCAAGTATAAACACATATAGGAGATAAAATGATATGGAAAAACCATAATGATACTATTGGCGTACTTGAATGGAGTCAAGGTAAAATAGGAAAATTAAAAAAACAAGAAAATAACTAAACACAAAAAATTGAAAACAAAAGCAACATAAAACATGTTGTCATTAATCAAGTCAAAATCCATGCATGAAGGCT